>JAJOOH010011734.1:0-10218 GCA_029582605.1 Solanum gracilifrons | reverse complement strand
ACTAGCGGCGTTTACGTCTCCTTCAGTTGCCATTCTCTTAGTATCGAACCTGCTCTGATACCACGTTGTCACGGACTTAGAGTGTTGGCTAAAGTTCCGTGCGGCCCTTGACAATTTACTCACTAATCTTTCAAGATCTTGTAAGCTCAAAGAAGCCTTTAAGACTTGGACCTCTAAGAGAATGCTTAAAGAAAGACTTAGAGAGGGAACAAAGAGAGCTTTTGAAGAAGACTTTGTATATAGCTTGGAAGAATGCTTACAACTTTGCTCGGTTGGTTTCTTGGTTGGTTGCAAATGAGGGGCACCTCTACTTATACTAGCACCTAGGGACTAAAGTGCAATTTAAATTTACTTTACAAGTCCCTAACTATTTACACTTTGGTCCTAGCTCTAGAACTCTCTACACACTCTAGGACCTTCCAAGACATTCTTGAAATGTCTAAGTTATTCTAGAGAATTCTAGGGAATTCTCTAGCCTTCTTGAATAATCTAAAGGGTTCTAGAGTCTTTCGGAAACCTCTCCACAACTCTAGACCCTTCCGCCCCTACTTGGACGCAAAATTTCACTGTGATGTGGCGGGACGTGACACTAAGTTCACTAACTCCGAGTTCTTAAAGTAATATTTATGTGTACATACATACTAATATTGCTACCCACTTTGAAACAACTTCAGACATGTGGTTCGAACAAAATGTCTCAAGTTTCATATGACTGAAGTTCAAGCATATATGGCTTAAGATTTCAGGCATACAAACTTCATTCACTTAAAACTGAAGTTCAACTATTTTTACCTTAACTGCGTTCGGAAATGCATCAACTTTAAGCCATAAAAAAGGTAGACGTGCCAAATAAACAGGGTACCCGTGAAATACTATGTATGATCTTTGCTCGATAAATACTGAAACTCTTTATGAAATGACTATGAATACTCTGCAGTGTACATATAGGTTGACTTCACACATAGAGCCTTTATTTTTTATGTTTGATCTATTCTAGTGCTTACCATATAACAGGTAGACAGAATGGATATAGTGTTTTTCATATAACAGGTAGACAGAATGGATATAGTGCTTCCCATATAACAGGTAGACAGAATGGATATAGTGTTTCCCATATAACAGGTAGACAGAATGGATATAGTGCTTACCACAGGTAGACATATTGGATATAGTGTTTACCAGATAACAGGTAGACAAAATGAAGTTCGGACAAAATGAAAATTACATCTGTGATACAGAAATTCGTAGTCTCTTCAAACGCCACCTAGTTTAGGACATTTTGATGCTCCAGCTCCAAATGGCTCTACTCCAGCTCCAAATGGCTCTACTCCAGCTCCAGATGGCTCTGCTCCTGCTCTTGTTCCAAATGGGCGAGCAAGAGAATAACCAAGTTAAACAAAAAACTATAAAAGAATCATAAAGAAGACAAAAAACATGAAGTCCTAACTAATTACCTTGCTCTTCAACTTTGACTATTAGCATATGTCTCGGACCAAATTTTTTCCATGAAACTACACATCAATCATGGTTGATTCCTTAAAATACTTGCTAACGGAGGGCCAATATATATGCATTACTTTTTTGCTTTTATTATACAGCAATCCTGGCGCACCACCAATCATGCTTTCTAGTTTTGTACTGTGCAGTGTAACAGGTAGGCTCATGCTTGAAAACAGAGGAGAATGCGCATATGAGGAAAGAGGGCTTCGTTTCATGAAGTTCGGTATGTGATCATGTGGAACAGTAAGCAGCTGTTGTGAATTTTCTGAATTGACCAGCTTGCTGAAATATAGAACAAGTTCGTGGACGGCTTCAAACAGATTCTCATCAACTACTTGCCAAAGTCCATCATATGCAATTCTTTACAAACTATTCACAAAGGATATTGCGAGTAATATTTATTATTAATTTTTCATCGTTCCACTATCCAAACGTCAATGTTTTGCTATTGATTTTGATATCATATAAATCAATACAGCTTTTCTGGGAGAAGTCTATTGATAATATTGAAGATTTTTATTTATAAATTTTGATTCTAAAATAGATCTAATTAGGTGGTTCATTTCTACTTACTAAGTGGTCAATTTTTTATTTCATTGACCAAAATACACTATCTTCACATATGGACTTTCATGTATTCCATATTAATTAACATAAGAATATCACACCATATGATTTATAAATTATACAATGTCTTAATAGAACTAAATTATCATATAAGCGAAAAGTTGGAACATGTTGGAATATCTTTAGAGGAAACTCTGTTTGTCCCATGGTAATTTAAGAATTTTTCAGTCTAAAAATCAAATACATTTGTGGATGGCTTAAAGTAAGGCCACTAAAATATCTTTCATAGGCTGTAATTTTTATTTTTATATATAACTAGTCAATAGCATCTGTTTATAATTTTGTATCTAAAAAGTAAGTATTTTATTATATAACTTGAAAAAATATTTTTCAAATTAATAAAATATAAGTTATTTATTTCAATATAATATGTTGGATACTATATTTAAAAAATTTATTAATAGATAACAAATTATAAGTAATTTAATTTAAAGTTCTAAAATATCAAATAAAGTTCTAATATCATTTAACTTAAAACTTTTATTAAAAAAAAAAAAAAAAAACTATATAAGAAACATGTTTCATTCTCGTTCCTAATGCCATGACTTTATAAGAAAATGATAAACTTTTTGAAATATTTTGGGAGTAGGAAATACAAATAACTATTAGTACTTTATTTTTTTATATTTTTCAATTAGTGTTTGTCATCGATTTTAGAGTCTGATAAATTCAAAAGTAACTATATATTCATGTGACACTAACATAATATGCTCAAACTTCAATTTTAGGGTTTGATTAATTCAAAAGTAACTCTATTAGTACTTTATTTTTTTATTTTTCAATTAGTGTTTGTCATCGATTTTAGAGTTTGATAAATTCAAAAGTAACTATATATTCATGTGACACTAACATAATATGCTCGAACTTCGATTTTAGGGTTTGATTAATTCAAAAGTAACTCTATGTCCATGTGACACTCTAACATAATATGGTCGAGCTTCAAACTTTTAAATTTAAATAAAAGTTTGAATTTCTCATAAGAATAAAAGTTTGAATTCCTTGAAGGGTGTATTTGGTATAGATGGAAAAAAAATTGAAAAATGTTTTTTATTTTTACATATTTAGTTGGATAATTTTTTTAAATTTTTTTTTTATTAGAAAGACAAATTCTTTAAAATAATTCTGTAGTTATTGTATCCATCCAATGCCCCAAACTTGACCATTCCACACCGTACTCTTTATGAGTAAAAAAAGGGATTGAAAACATATTCCATATTCGTACTCTTTTAGGATGGGTGTTCGGTATTTGGTTCGGTATTATTAAATTTTTAATTTGATATTTGGTAGTTAAAAGTAGATATTAAATACCAAAGTTTTAAATTTTAGTTCAATAATTCGGTAATCAGTAAATTCAATTTTGTTTGGTATGGTATTCGGTAATAATGTAGTTTGCAATAAAATTTTAAACATGTGAAAAATAAATCAACACACAAATAAAATATGAAGAAATATAACTTTATTGATAAATATGCGGGTACAATTTTGTTCCTCCCTTAATTATACTCTCCTAAGATTTATCCATGATTTGAAGGGCGTTAGTGGCGTATATTTCTGAAACGAGGATGATTTAGATTTGACCTTTTTATGAATATTCCATGACGTTTGTGGAATATTCGAGATATTTGAGATGCATTTTCAAGAGAATATAAAACTTTTATATAGATATGAACAGTTTAGGGTTGAGTAGTCTCCAAGAATTCTAATTGGAACTGAACACACCTTTTAGAATCTCAACTCAAATTGAACACGTCTTGTAGAGTCCTACAAAATTTCAAAGTCTACAAATGTATTGAAGTTGTAGTTGATTGTATTACAAAGTTAATACTATTTCTTCCATCAATTTTATTTTTTTATATGGAGGCACGATATAATAGAAGACCAATAAGTAAGAAGACATCAAGAAAAACAAATTGATACAACCAAAAGAAAAACAAATTGATACAACTAAAAGACATGTATTTGGGTTGTTTATGCTTATTCTTTAACTTTACCTTTATTAAGTAAAATAATTCGGTATTCGGAAAATACCAAATATCAAATGGTACTAATGTACCATACCAAACCCAAACCCGAATTCCATAATTCTAAAATTTTACTCCCGAATACCATACTGAAAACCCAATTACCGAATACCAAATAAGAACTTATAACGGGATCTCAAAAAATAAGTATTTTTTGCTGGGCCTTGATCCTTTTTTTAGGTTCATTAAGCTTCTTATTAGTTGGAACTTCCAGTTATCTTGGTAGAAATTTGTTATCTTTTTTTTCCGCCTCAACAAATCATTTTTTGCCACAAGGAATCGTGATGCTTTCTACGGAATTGCGGGTCTCTTTATTAGCTCTTATTTGTGGTGCACAATTTCCTGGAATGTAGATAGTGGTTATGATTGATTCGATAGAAAGGAATAGTCTCTATTTTTCGTTGGGGATTTCTGGGAAAAAATCGCCGCATATTCCTCTGATTTCATATAAAAGATATTCAGTCGGTTAGAAATTACCGATTACCAAATACCAAATAACAAAAAATATTGATTCGATTTGATAATTCGATTTTCGGTACTTCATGCTTCTTCATGAGCATGAGTTGAAAACAGATTGAAAACATCATAAAGAGGTGAATTGTAATGCTAAACCTAATGATCAAATATTATATTTACCAACATGATTGCAATCTTTAAACAAAAAACAAACTCAATTTCATGAAATCCTTTAGTTCAACCCACCACTTCAATCTGCATCTGCATCTGCTCAACTGAGTCAATTTTTTTTCTCTTTCTGCACAGCTGAATCTCTTTCTCTCTTCTTTTTCTCTTCGTATCGATTTTCGGAAAATATAAACTCTCCGAAAATATTGGAATCATATAACATCGCAAATTATTGAACATATTAATTTGATTAACGAATCGATGTCGTTCCAAATCATATATTGCACAATATTGAGACTCAGCCGTTCTGATGTGAAAGAGAATTTCATCATGATTCGTTGCATCGACCAAAATCACACTATTCTTTATAAATTGACCGCACAAGACATAATGTATGCAAGTAATAGTTAATGATAATTTCCATTCGTGTTGTTCCATTATCCAAACGTCAAATGTTTTGCTCGAGATTATACCACCGTATAAACCAACACAACCTTTCAAAGAAGTCAATCTATACAATTGATTGTTTTCACGTATAAAATCTGGTTTTAGGAGCTCCTTTAATTCATCTGATCTCACGTCAAAGTATATAATCTTAGAATTTCGACCTACTAGTTGGTGAATTTTCCATTCGATTGACCAAAACACACGATTTTCTGCGTTTATTCCCGGACTGCAATCCCATGATCTTACATTCAGTTCTTTCACATGAACACTTGATTTCTTCTCCCAACTATTCCTAATTAGGCTATAAACAGCGTAAAACGATCTATAGATCAATATAATTTTGTAGTCATCCGCGTAAGGATCGTAACAAAATCCACATGCGTGTGGAGTTGTGCAGCTGTAAGTTTTCACATATGGACATTCATATATTCCATATTCGTTACTATATGGATTCCATAAAGCAAACGATTTATAACCTAGATGACTTTTTAATAGAACCATACCATCACATGAGCCCAAAGTTGGAACATGTTGGAATCTCTTTAAAGGAAATTTTTGTCTTATCAATATAACTTGTGGATTTTCGAAGGGTCGAAACTCGTACACACCATCAATCGTTGCAAACAAAAACGACTTTTTGGAACTCGACAATGATTTGGATCGATCATGGTGAACTTTTCTGAATATTTTTTCACCGATTATACTTTTCCATGGCTTAGAAACACATTGAAAACGTATCAGTGATTTAACACGTAGCATTATAAGGATGCTATATATGATATCATCTGCAATAAAGAATATACTATGTTCCATGGCTGACTTCTTTGAGCTAAAGAAAAAGAACTATGCATTTAGATCTATGTTTTAAGTTATTATAAATCATAATTATCATTATAAAAAAGGTAAAGTATTTTAGTTAATGTGAAGAAGGAAACAAAAAAATCGTGATAGTTTAGAACTTAAATAGGGGATTCAAGAGCCATAATTCAGAGTTTTTTTTAATTTATTTATTTCCTACTACCAAAAATATTATATCTTACCAAAATTTATTTGCAGTTTGCACCATATTAGATTTTCTTTATTTACCTTTAGAGGGGTATAAAAGTCGTGGCATCCTTTTCTTTTTAGTCCGTCCCAAAAAAAAATATCACCTTACTATAGTTAGAAACAAATTAACTTTGAAATTCCTTTGTTACCCTTAATGAAATAATTTATAACTCCAGAATGAGTATTTTTTGCTGCTTGTTATTTTCATCCTAGTGTCCATCCATTAAGCACTTCCTACCTATATTTTTTCCGAAGACCTCTAAATAAAGATGGACAGATTCATATAGATAAAGAGAACATGTATAGCCTTCTTGCAAGACAAAACAAAAAACATACGCTGACCTTACCACTACCTTATCAAGGTAGAAAAGCTATTTCCGAAAGACACTCGGCTTAAGAGCATCAAATCAAGAAAGCATAGTTTTTAAAAAGAAAAATAGTGTAAAATCTACGAGAAAGAAACCGTAATAACGGCGGATTAAAAAGAGAAGTTGTGATACTTTTCTCTTTTTTCTTGAACTAATAATAAAGTTCAAGAAACAAAATCTCTAGTACAACAAAAATGAAGTCACAAAGTTTTCTTGTTACATAAAGAATATGCTTTTTAACAATCTACTTAGCAGCAAAGACATGATTCTTGATGCAAACAAGACTCTAAATATGATTTGTATCATGTTTTTCTTACTCTTGACCTAGTTATAGCCAACAAAAGAAGGAAAACCCAGACGAGGGACGGGGAGAGAATAAACCTAGCCTATAAACGTTCATCGGGATCATTCTTCAGCCAGCTCCTGTTTACTTCTATATGAGCTCAGGCAGGAAGTTGGAGTTTGGTATTATTCTTCCAGCTGCAAACGAGGAACAATGGCTTATTATAACGTTAAAAGAATGTAGCTCCTGTATGGTTGGTTTTACACGGAAATGCTAAAAAATTACCTTTGGAAGTAATAATAGAAGAAATCAGCATAAAGTAACGTCTGCACAAGGCCTGCAATCCAGGCTGCCATAACACAAAAGAGAAACATAGGAAGTTGTCATTTTCATAACAAAATACATGAAACAGAAACCTTAAAAAGATGACCGTCTGCAAGGAATAAATGAACAGCAAAAGAAATGAGGAGAGGTGGGTGGCGATTCATACTTATCCAATGTACAAAGTGTGGTTCTGTGAAGTAGCGGTATACCCAATTCAAGATGTAAAGTGACCGATATGCACTGCAAGACAAGAATCAATAAAACATGTTAGGTAAATTTGTCATCACTTCCATGGTCACGTATGAACAATGTGAAGAGCGAGATCAAAGAATGGTTGCTAATCCCATATCTCTGATTTTTTCCAGAACACTCATCATCCAAGAGCCCCCATTGGTTTGTAATAGCACAAAGGATTGTTACATATCCCATTGGCTGACAAGCAATATGTTCATTGTAGCCAAAGGTGGTGGTTGTCGAACGACGTCTCAGTAAGAAAGGGATGTGAGGCGGAGACTTGAATGAGGCAAATCTGTCAATCTAATACCTGATGAATTATGTGACCAGCTTATCTAATAGCTTAATTATGTATTTATACCTTAACGGGGATGTTCAACAAGAAGAATTGTTTCAATGATCCGCCCTAAAACGACCTTAAGCAAATGAAAACAGAGCAAATCTCACAACCCACTACATAGAAATACATACAACAAGAGGAGGTACAAGGACAGTATCAGACCATCAGGCTTCACCATTCTGAATATTTTTTTCAATTTTAAAAAGAGGATCCATTCCCCCTCCCTACTTTTCGACATCTCTACCTTCCAGACAGAACTTTTAAACCTCAATTGTCTTACCAATAGAACATGCATTTGAAATTCTCAAATACTGAGGAAGAAATAAAAAACAACTACACTTTAGGATGTTAAGTTGACTGCACGACACCCTAGTACCCTGTCAATGATTTGATGTTGCTAATTTCCTGGTTGTGCGAAGCAAATTTTTAGGCATAAGCAGCATTACCTATCAGGTCATGTATCAGGATGTTAGACATTTTAGACTCTGGATCTACATACTCACCCATAAAATCAGATCATACAGAATTAATAATAATAATAATAACATCAATAAATTATCTTGTAAGATTGCATGACCTTGTCAACCAATCGAAACTAGGTCAGACTTCTCAACCTCTAGAGAATCTATGGCACTATAAGGTATAAACTTGGTAACACACTCAGCAAGCTTATAGTGAACTCTGAAAAGAAAAATTACACTAACTGCCCAGCAACTGAAATCAGTTCCTCAGACAGAGTGTAGCTGTTTTTGGGCTCAGAAGTTTATTTTTCAGACGAGGCCTAAGAATTGAACTCCGAGAATCAATCAATTTACTACTCCTCATTCCTAAATTAGTTAGGATTGGCTATTATGAATCCTTGGTATCCATTTCCCTCTATCCAGGTCCACATGGTCAACAAAAGATTACCTGGGGAAGTTACTCTAGCCCAGGCTATTGTATCTGTCAGTTACTGGTTCACTTCTCTCATGACGATTTGTCAATGCACCATTAGTTATATGTTCTTCCTATTCCTTCATTCCTATATTAAGACGTACTCTAAACTTTTTGCCTATTTATCATAATTTCTTCTATAAAATAATAAATAGAAAACAAGCACGGAGAACCTGTTATTTGAAGTTCATTTAACTTTCTAACCAATCAACAGAGAGAGAGAGAGAGAGAGAGAGATGTGACTCTCCATGAGTAAAGAAGCTATTTAAAACAAATCTAAAGGAAAAGACGACAACAATTATGGATCCAACAATAGTTTATCAAGTTTGTTCACATAAATATCCGATAACCTTAATGAGACGTAGTTGCTACAAGCGGATACCCATCCCCCACCGGCCCACCCCACCCAAAAAAACAAAACAGCATGACAGATAGAGACAGATCTTCATGAAAACAAAATAAAAGAGACTGAGAAAGAAACCCTTAGTAAACAAAATAAGAAGAAAAAAAGGAAAGATATTGAGACATGAGCATAATAAAATCTTGCAAAAGGAAAAAAAGGAAAGATACTGAGACATGAGCATAATCAACTCTTGCAAAAGGAAAGAAAGGAAAGATGTATCACCCCAAGAGTAAAATGTATTGTCCAGTCAAGTTGTCTATATTTCTTGTTCTCTGCAACAAGACAAGCTGAGGAAGGATGGCGACAGCTTCCAAGAATATGGAAAAGGTCCACATTATCTGTTCAAAAATGCAACCAAATGTCCTTGATAATGAATATACCAATTAACGAGAAAGTGGAAGCACATCCAAGTGGCAATAATATGAAATGCAACAAAAAATTAATTTCAATGAGCTATAGAGAGTGCATTAATACCTCCTTGAAGGTAAACTTCTCATGTATAACAAGAGCCAATACAAGGCAAGGAACCACAAGGAGAACATGACGGAAAGTATCTTGGTCTTTGTCATAAGATCTGCGAACAATTTTGTGATGCCTCATGTACCACACAATTGACAAAGAGCTTCCCAAGAAAACCAACTTCATTGTAGTATTGTATAGTGAAATAAAGTCTGTAAATATGTCCAAGTAGCGAGTAACAAAGACAAGAGCATATAGCTCTTGCGTCTTCAGAGAAACACCTGTGAATAAATAACTCAACCATCAATAAACATAGTCTAGAAACTGGATATTTCCCTAATGTACCATTCCAATGTTAATGATGTCGCATGAAGAGAGATTTTTCCCCTTAGAGATAAGAAAACTAAAATGTAAAAGGAGCACAATCCCTTAACATGATGGCTTTCAGCTCACCACCTTCTTTTCTTACATATCTCATGTCCATGTTTGACATTTACACCTTGCAAAACCACCTTCAGATCCAGAGTTACTTTTTTTTTTTTTTTTGAGAAAGTTAACTGGTATTATAAACATAGAAGTACACCAATAGTGAACTCCTGTAGTAATTA
>JAJOOH010011733.1:0-14535 GCA_029582605.1 Solanum gracilifrons | reverse complement strand
ATGATATTAGATCCTAAACTAAATGTTCAAAAATGTATTTATAGTCATCAAAAATATGCTGCGAAGAGCCACTTGGCGAAGTAAGTCGGGCACGCAGAACCACTCGGTGAGATTCCCTTTGGTCACTTTCATCACCTTTCTACCTTGACATTCAGCATCCTCAGGGTCTGTAACTTTGGGCGATCTAGCACTGCATCGCGGAACTACTCGGTGATTCGCTGACTGCTCCTTTCCATCACCAACTTGATTTCTTCCCTCAGGGCTTGGCCCACTGGAACTTTAAGCGGTCAAATAGCCATTCGGCAACTCACCAAGTGGACTTGGTAATCACTAGACTTGCGTTTTTTAATTCTTTCAACTCGGTTTGTTTCTTTTGGCAAATTAGTGTCCTTTCTTTGTTCCTCAATCCATATATCTGGAAATCAAGGGTTTTACATCAGTTATTGGCACAAAATAAACATTTGAGGATACTAAATCTTTATAAATAAAGCCCTAAATGAGACTAAATCTAGGACTCATCAACACCCCCAACTTAAACTTTTATTGGTCCTCAAGTAAAACTCAAGTTCAGCAGTTCAAAAAAGATGTCTCAAACAGTGCTACACAAGACTCAATCATGAATGCACACGACAAAACTCAACTTAGTTTTGCAAGGATCAATTGAGCACTCAAAGATTCAAGTTGTGACTCACCATTATCAAAGATTCTGAAGTTCACAATACTTACTTTAAATGCAAGTTCATGCTTAACAAAGGTGCTCAAATGCCCTCTCACAAGAATGATTCCATATTAACACACAATTTCTCAAAAAATTATAGTTTCGGAATCACATATAACTCTCACACTGACAAAGATGAAAACATGAATGAGTTTGATGTTTGTGTAATCAAGACACAAGCAAAGAAAATCTATTGCAGACAGGCTCGCCGATCTAGTCGGCGAGTCGCCGAACCTCTTTGGCGAGCCAGATCGGGCTCGTCGAAGGGATTGGCTTAAAAATTAAGGCAAGTTGGCGATGTGAAGGTCCTTTCCGTGAATCGTCGACTACTTTCGGCGAGCAAGGATTTGTCTGCTGAAAGTTACAGTGCAACAAGAGTTTCAGGGGTGCATGCAAAGGGAGATTGAGCAGACTTTCGGCGGATCGCCGAGTGGTTTTGGCGACCTCAAGCTTCCTCGCCGAAAGTCACAAAATCCAACGATACAGATATCATCAGATTAAAGGCGATATGGGGTCATAAGGCGAACCGCCAAGTGGTTCGGCGAGCTCGACCTAGCTTGTCAAACAGCCCAACGTGCCTATTTCCAACCTACCTTCTCGAATTCAACCCCGCAACCCCCAATAACAAAATCAAAGCATGCACTAATGAAATTCAAACAAGACTCGTACTACCCATCACCCCGGGATACTCAGATTTTCCCAATTTTGTCAAATTTTGCCATTTGACGATATTTGCTCTTAAGAGTGTTATCACCCACTCTATCATTGAGAAATTTTCGTCATTAAGAACAAACATGGTCAGACTTTACCCAATCAATCTAAATGACACGCAAGCACAACTCAATGCAAAATCATTCATTTAAGAGCACAACACTTATGGGTATTTGATGATCAAAACAATAAGGCAAGATTTGCAAATTGAAATAGGCATTTACGCATTCTAATTCTATTAGAGAGTTCCCAGCACACAACAATACGATACAGTTATTGCAAATGAGTACAAAATTTTCGAATGTAAACTCGGGATTCGGAAACCAATCTTAAATTCCGATTAAAACGCGATTGAAAAGCTAGGCGGCAAAGAAATCCTAGTTATGAGCACCAATCAACAACTAAAATACTAATGGAGTATATAAATATTGAAAATACTACCTTCGTGTGAGTTTGTGAAGTTTAAAAGCGAGGGAAAATGAAGAAGTTCAAATTCTTAGACCTTTGGCCATTATAAACCGTCCAGTTTGCGTCCATTCGGCGACGTTAGTTGCACTCGCCCATCCACTCGGCGACACGCCAAGTGGTCACTTGCCCCGCCATTTTCGATAGGATTATCAGTTTCTTGGGGGTCAAGATGGCGGCCTGGATCAACGTCGCCGAACAAGTTGGCGACATGCTGAACTACTTATTGAGCTCACCGATTTTTACAGGCTCTGAATTAAATTTGAGTTGAGCCAAATGGCTGGTCTAGTCGGGCACACCACCCTCTTTGGCGATACGTCGACTGGACCTTTTTCTGGCCAATCTACATTTTCTGAACACTTCCCGCATTTAAACCTGCACCACTAATACACCATTATTTATAAAAGCAAACTAAAGAATTTAAAACCTTGGGTTGCCTCCCAAGAAACGCCTTAGTTAATGTCGTGGCACGACGCGAGTCCTTACTCACTCTCCATTGGTGTGGTTCGTCCTAGTGTTACTAGGTAACCCCAATAGTTCATTTGAGTGAAGATGAGGCATTGTATAACTCATGAGTATCCTGATCAGCTGGATCGATCTAGAATGGGATCCAATCATTTGATTTATCTTCATTTTTATAGCTCCTTTGATAGGTGTTTTATTTTGGTATTAGTGTTGACTAGATATAGAATAGGGTCCGTGCCTAAAAAGTATCCAAAAAATGTAAAGAGAAAGTCCTAATGATTGCAACATGTGTAGGGACGAAAGACAAAATCTACAGGAAAACAGCTGTGTTGTGGTCTATGGACCCCATCGAAGGTCCATTGGTCAGCCCACGGACCGTGAATGGCGTCCGTAAATCCCAAGTAAGTCCTCAAAATTTTCTAAGTGTCAGAGTGACCTATGGGTCCTATTCACGGTCCGTAGGTCGACCCACCGACCGTTGAGGGAGCCTCATGGGTCCAAAATAAGGGTTCTGTCGACCTGACCCGGACCACTTTTAAATAAAACCCCTTCATTTTAAAACACCCCCCAACGTCCAAAACTCCCTGCCAACCGTTTTTCAACTCTTTATCTCCTACAATCACTCCCATTAACCCTATATCAATACCTAATTCACTCCCCCAAATCCCATATTCATCATATCCTCTCCCAAATCACCTATCTTCTCCCTAAAGCGATCTCCTAGTCCAGGTTCGGTGTCCACGCTGGTTTAGTAGTCTTTGTTATCAATCACACACTCATTGTTGTTGCGTACTTGTAAGGTATGATGATTTCCCTAAATATTAAGTATCTCATAGTTTCAACTTGAAATCACAACAATGAACTTGACCTTGGGTTGTAGATCATGTGTTTGAATGTTAAATTGTAGTTAGATGAATCCTTGGAATGACGGTATGTGAATGTGTCGTAAATTTTAACCAACGAAATCAAGTAATATGAGAAATTAGAAGTTTTGACTTAGGGTTCATAGGTTTCGGTTTGATAATCTGTAAAATTTGTGTCAACGAGACCCTAAGGATGATTAACTACCAAATCACATGTTGAAATGCATGTGTAGCCCTAGTTTGTTTGTAATTATTGAAACAAAAGGCATAAAATTGAGTCAATTTCTATAACCTAGCACAAAACTGACCCACGACTCCCCTTCCACGGACCGTGGGTCAGTTGCAAACAAAGTTTTCACTAAGTGTCGAACCACGGTGTTGACTATGGTCCGTTGTTCCATCGACAGATCGTTTTGCACATCTGTTGTTCCCATATTTAGGACCTGATTTTCAACCATCTGACCCACGGACCGTCATTCCATCAACGAACCGTAGGTACCCACCATATGTCGACAGTTCATCTATTGTCCAGATTTTTTGTAGTTTTTTGTTTTGGTCAGTTTCTTGTTTTAAAATTCTTTCGTGTGTTTTATTAGCTTGTTTAGGTACTAACTAAGCTTCCACAGGTACCATGGCCCCCACGCAAGATCCAACCTCTGCTAAGGAAAAATCTAAATTTGTCGCTCATTCGCGACGTATGATCATTGAGGAGGACGTTAAGTATATTCCTCCCAACATCAGGACCACCCCTACTGCCCCTCGTACTACGAGGAATCGAGCCCAGCAAGTGAGTTTCGACATGGTCACTGCCCCCAGTCTGAAGAGAGGGCCACACCGATTAGCCCACCAGCTGGCTCAAAGTTACCATCCGGCTCCAGCTCTAGCGGCAGCACCGCCTAGTCTTCTGAGGCTAATAGTATGGGCGATATTCCAGTGCCCCTAGTTTTGAGCCTGTACCAGTTGCTACAGAGCCTAATAGATGGTGTGTGGAGGGCCTATATCAATTCTATGTTGATGCTCGCATGCTGAATGAGCACAATAAGATTGCCAGATTAGTCACCGAGGATCAACGGGTTCTCACAGGTAGCCTCCACACCGCTCCAGTCATTGTGGGGCTCTTCGGGAGACACATGTGTGAGATGGAACGGACCTAGGCACATACAACAAGGAGATACTTCGGGAATTCTACACTTCATCTGCCGCCACCATCAAAGGGTCCATCTCCAAACGGGAAAAGCCCGCAGCTCAGCCTTCACTTGAGGCTACACTAGTAAGGGATTTCACCATAGACATCTCTGAGACCACCCTCTGCAGGTTTATCTATGGCCTGGATCACACTCTTCCCATCAATACCACATAGTTCAACTATTGGATGGCCATTATTCAAAGCGGGGCACTTCAGAGAAATATCGAACAGAGGGAGTCACTTATTAGGTGGCTAGCACGCCATCTTGCTATGAATGAAGAGCGCGCGGAGTGGGTTACTACCCCTAGCATGGGCATTAGGAAAGCTACATTAAACTTTGTTGCAAAATTCTTCTGGTTTCTTGTGAGGAATCGAGTGTCCTCTACTCAGGCGGACAATGTGGTCACATAGGACCAACCAGGGATGGTTGCAACTATGGTAGTGAGGCTTGAGGAGATTTTACCCGCATATTGATTGCGGATATCCATGAGAGGGCCTTCAAGGCTACCACCACCTTGCCCTTCCCGTGCCTCATCTTTTAGCTATGTAGGGATTCGTCTGTACCGGTACGACATTATGGTAGGTTACTTCATACAGCCAAGACTCTAGACATTGGCCTCATTCAGGATGATGCCAACCTTACTGCACCATGGGGAGAGCCACATGTTAAGGTGCCACCTCTATGTGATGATTTGGCTACCGATGTTTTGCATACGCAGACCGATGACTCCACCATTCCGGCCACTACAGATACACTCAGGCTCCACCGTCTCCGACCACCAGTCAGGCCCTAGCTCATCACGAGCCACTTCCTCTTCAGGGTCTAACGTCACCCCTCTAGCCCGATTCCAGAAGCTGGAGGCATAGATGTCCACTCTGTTTCAGGATGTGAGCCATGGATGCAGCGGTCTATAGCTGAGTTCGAGGCTAGGGTTGAGTAAAGGATGGAGAAGATGATGGATCGAAAGGCCAAGGTCGTTCATAAGCTCTTGGATACCTTTGAGTTACGAGTCCTGGAGAGACGGCCCCAATCGTTGATGTGACCATATTCAAGAAGGAGTTGGATAAGCTTTGTACTGATGTTGTTGAACTTCACGCTCCCCGAGATACTAAGCCAGAGTCTTCCTCTACCGCACCAGATGATGAGGTGTTAATGACTGCCCTATTCGGTGATGATATGCTGCCACCAGATTCTTCCCGTGCTGTGGGGAAGCACCCCTGCTCTGCTTGTACTTCTGATGATGCTGAGGCTAAGAGATTGAAGTTAAACTCGTCGATTTCACCAAGGGTTTATCCCTACGAGGTATGTGAGATCATATAGCATTGGGTTATTTCACCCACGCGCCAATCATGATTCAATTCCACGAATTTGTGTTCTTGAAAATATAGAAATTGAATTCTTGATGGGTTTTGTTGAAGTTTCTATTGGGCTCTTCATTGTTGAAGTTGTTGAGAAGTTCTTGAGTGAAATTCATAAAATTTGATGTTGTTTTTAGTCGATTATTGCATATTTTGGTGATGTATTCGAATGTAATCGTTTGGGGAAGGAACCATTCGAATCTAGGGAGTATGGAGTTGAAAAACCAGCAAGAAAATTAGTCAAAAACCTAGGGAGGGGGCTGGGGTGCCGAGTCACTCAAAATGCCTCAAATAAACTTATGTAGTATTGGATCTGGGGCGCCGCGCCATCCAGTGCGCCTCAACCCAGTCTCTTAAATTTGGTCTCTAGCGCCCCGCTCCACTCAGAGTGCTAGGGATGCTATGTTTTCTACCCTTTCCCACATCTTTCCGTTTAACTTTCCTTGAATCGTACCTATGTTTGCTAGTTGATTTCTACACTCTAAGGTATGTCTAAACATCATGATGTTGTCTATAACACGAGATCATGACCCTTGAATCCATAAATCAAATTCAAGGTAGAGCTAAGAGTCAAGTCAAGAGAGTTCTTAGAGTCTTTCAAAAGTCTTATGCAATCATTTTAAACTTGTTTTAAAGACTTAAGCTTAAAAGATGAACTTAAGTACTGTTTTTCTTCCTCAGACAGATGGTCAAGCAGAGCGCACTATTTAGAGTTTAGAAGATATGTTGAGGGCCTGTGTGATTGATTTCAAGGGTAATTGAGATGATCACCTACCTCTCATCGAGTTTGCTTACAATAATAATTACCACTCTAGCATCCAAATGGCTTCTTATGAAACTCTTAATGGGAGAAGATGCAGATCTCCTATTGGATGGTTTGAAGTTGGTGAAGCTGGGTTGATAGGACCAGACCTAGTTCATCAAGTTATGAAGAAAGTGAAAGTCATTCAAGAGAGGTTGAAAACAACACAGAGTCGTCAGAAATCCTACAATGATAATAGGAGAAGGGAGTTAGAGTTTGAAGTAGATGATTGGGTATACTTGAAAGTTTCACCCATGAAGGGTGTTATGAGATTGGTAAGAAGGGGAAGTTTCGTCCTCGGTATATTGGGCTTTATAGTATATCCAAAAGGATTGGTAATGTAGCTTATGAATTGAAGCTACCGCAAGAATTAGCAGCGTTCCATCCGGTATTTCATATTTCCATGTTGAAGAAGTGCATGAGAGATCCTTCACTTATCATACCAACCGAAGATATTGGTATCAAGGATAGTTTGTCTTATGAGGAGATTCATGTTCACATTCTAGACCATCAGGTTCGCAAGTTGAGGACCAAGGAAGTAGCCTCAGTCAAAGTTCTTTGGAGAAATCCTTTTGTTGAGGAAACCACTTGGGAAGCTTAGGAGGATATGAAGAAGAGATATCCACATCTCTTTGAGCCCGGAGAAATTCCAGATCAAGGTACTAATTCTCTTCTTAGTACTCTTTAAATTGATATACTTAATGTGTTAGATTTGCTTATTGGGTGTTTGAACTGAATGATAGATGTTACACCCTTAGCCTAATAAGACTAATCTCATTTAAGGACGAATGTTCCCAAGGGGGAGATATTGTAACATCTCGCTATTTGAAAGAACTAGAATTTGGAAGAAACCGTTGTTGGGAATAATCAAATTTGGAAAGTTTGGCAAAGTTAAGATAAGTATGAGTTTTGGGTCAACTTCAAATGACCATAACTCCTAACTCAGGATGATTTAGGTGTTCTACCAAATACCGTATGAAATATCATTGAATTATCTTTCCAACGCCGCCAAATTTGATCAATTTCGAGTCCGCATGAGGGAGATATGTCCATTCAAAATTGAGTTATCCAGATAAGGAAAGTCAAAATGAGATTTTTGAAGGGTATTATGGTCTTTCACTATCCAATTAACTAAATTCATTTTTGGTAATTAAGTTGGGGTCTAAACTGATAGGATTGGGTTTACGCTTTACAAAATTAAGTTAGGATTTTGAGAGAAGAGAAAAGAAGAGGAGAAAGGAAGAGAAGAAGCAAGGATTCGTCGTGTTCTTGAAGTTAATCTCGTCGATTTTTCCAAGGGTTGATCCCTACAAGGTATGTGAGATCACATAGCATTGAGTTAGTTCATCCACGCGCCAATCATGATTTAATTCCACGAATTTGTGTTCTTGAAAGTATAGAAATAGAGTTCTTGATAGATTTTGTTGATGTTTCTATTTGGTTCTTGATTGTTGAAGTTGTTGAGAAGTTCTTGAGTTAAATTCACGAAATTTGATGTTGTTTTGAGTTGATTGTTGCATATTTTGGTTATGTATTCGAATCTAATCGCTTGGGGAAGGAGCCATTTGAATCTAGCGAGTTTAAAGTTGAAAAACGAGCAAGAAATTTCGTCAAAAACCTGGGGAGGGGGCTGGGGCGCCGCGCCACTCAGAGCGCCCAAAATTAACTTCTGTAGTTTGGACTCTGGGGTGCCGTTCCAGCCGGTGCGCCCTAACCCAACTTCTGAAGTTTTCCCTCTGGGACGCCGGGCCTTCTACCCTTTACCACTTCTTTTCGTTTGAGTTTCCTTGAATCACACTTATGTTTTCTAGTTTATTTCTACACTCTATGGTACATCTAAACATCATGATGTTGTCTATAACATGAGATCATGACCCTTGAATCCACAAATCAAATTCAAGGTAAAGATAAGTGTCGAGTCAAGAGAGTTCTTAGAGTGTTTAAAAAGTCTTATGCAATCGTTTTAAACTTTTTTTAAAGACTTAACCTTAAGTTCGAGAAAGAGTAGAGCCAAGTTCATTTCTTTGAATTATATATGAGAACTAAGTAATCCCAAAGAACAAATGTTTTCACATTTAAGATAAGAGGAAACACTGATTTCCAAATAAGTTTTCATGAGTAGTTTTGAGTTCCATCTCTTTTAAGAGATAAGTTTTTTTGAGTAATTACCTCGAATTACAGAAAGAGTTTTGTTTTAAAACATATGAACTGAGTATATTTTGGGAGTAGTATTGAGCACCAATAAGGAGACGAGTTCATAATAACTCAAGTTTCCATAAATCATGTAGCCATCGTGGGTAGAAAGGGTCATAGTTTTTAGACGACTCCTTAGTACTTTTTAGCATAGACTAGTGGATCGACTTAGTTGAGGCATTCTATAGCCTGACAAGTTATAGGACAGTTCTGGCAGCGTGGGCGAGACGTTGTATCATCACATAACTCATAGTGATGGTTGTCGGTTAGAAAAACTCCCATAGAGTTATATTAGTTTATTATATATGTATATTGAGTTGTTTCTTATTTAAATGCTTTATATAAACTGCACCTTTACTGTCGTTTAATTCTGCATTTGAGTTGAGTATCCATGAGTTGAGTAAAACTGAGGCAAGTGTTCTTTCAGAATTCATTTCAATCTTATGTCATGTTTAGTATTTCCCTCGCATGCTCTTACATTCAATGTACTTATGCATTTTGGCCTGCATCATTTTATGATGCAGATACAGGTAACCAGGATCAACATCCAGCGCCCCGTTGATCCAGTTGGGCACTCAGATTCAGTTGGTGAGCCTCCTTGCTATTTGGAGGATCCCTTTTTCATTGTTTAGTATTTCAGTTGTTAGGATGATCGGATGTCTTGTCCCGACATCCCTCATTATTTTTAGAGGCTTCATAGACGGATAGTTATAATTCTCTAGTCTTTCCATTTTCAGTTGTTTATGTTCAGACTTGGTTTGCCACTCTGACAAAGTTGAATGTTTATTTCTATAACATTCTAAATTATTTTGAGACAGTTGATTTAAGTGCTTTTGATATCTTTATTAATGCGTAAAGTCTTCTGCTGAGAGTCTAGCCTGGCCAAGGGTTCGCTTGGGGCCAGCAATGGTTCTCGAGTGAGGTCTCCTTTCTTCCGAAGGACTCCGGTTTTATGATTTTTTAGTATTAGTAGAATTTTGAGTAGTCGTGGGTGTTGTCCCGACACTCGTCTATATATAGTAGAGGCTTCATAGATAGGCAGTTTTGGAGAGTCTTTCAGTTTCAAATATTTTATTTAAAACTTATGTTTCATTATCAGTATATTCAGTGAAACATTTTATTTCAATTTGATTCTTATGTATGCTCAAGTTAGTCTTTTACTTTTAGTCAGCTAGGATGAGGGATCGCTTGGGGACCATCAATGGTTCTTGAGTGTCGGCCGCGTTCAGGGTGTAGGCTCGAGTCGTGACATTAAATAACTATCTTTGATTTACGTAGACATTCGATCAGAAGTCAAATATGAGAACCAACAACAAGAACATCATCTATTATGTACCTTATAAAATAAAAAGTAACGTACGGACAAACAATTTTAAAAACTAAAATTTAAATCAAATACTTTAATATTTAAAATATTTATATTTTTAACCATGAAATACACATGCAACGCACATTTTCGATAACAAATATATATATATATATAAAAATCATAAATGGTTTGTATATTTTCAATATAACTTTTGTTCATCTCTAAAAGACTAATGAACTTGACATCATAAGCTGAAGAAAGAAACACCAAACATGAAAAACTACTATTTCAAAGCTAAATTATTTTTTTTCCTTAAAGGACTTTTTTAAAAAAAAAAGAACATAAGAAAAATACACTTAAATTAAAAACACTTTAAAAAAGTTTGGTCAAATACTATTTATTTCTCAAATATGATTTTTAATTTTATTAGTCAAACATAAACTACTTCTTATCAAAAATAGTTTTGTAAAACACTTTTGGAAAAAGTTATATTTCAAAATAAGTTAGTCTTGAAAGATTGGTCAAACAGATTATTAAACATGACATGGAGCTTCTTGTCATAGTTCTAATGTAAGCACTCTAATTAAAGAAATAAGTTAATTGAAAGAATCACTTAGAATAATTAATAAAATTATTTCCATGTTAGGACATCATAATAGGATAAAAAAAGATAAGATTTTTCTATTAAAAAACATAATTATGTGACTTTTAAAGAAAAAAGTCATAGTATTTTTCCATTTATGAAATTTGACCTATGATGCACCTTGTATAGACAAAAATTTAATAGCAAGCCATATATTCTAAGTCCAAATTATTATTTTTTTTTTAAAAAAAAATAAAACAAAACAAATCATAATTCATATCAAGTCAAGTTGTTTTCTATTATATAAATAGACCACTTTCTATCAAGTTATAACATATCTCTCGATCTCTATTCATCAATCAAAAGATTGGTAAAAATCTCTCTTATATATTTTTTTTCTCTTTGATTTATTTTAGTTGTTTCTTATATAAATTGATTGGGTAAACAACAAATCAAACATATTATTAAATGATTTTTGTGTTCTTTTGTTATTTTATTTTATCGAACAGGAATTTACCAAAGAAAATGACAAATTCACAAAAGAAACATGTTGGAGATTCATCAACCTCTCAAAAAAAAGCAAACAAGCAAAGCAAATGCTTTCGACACACTGTGGAACAAGTTCAACATCTTAAAGAGTAAGATCAATTTTATTTACAAAAAGAGAAAAAGAAATTGAACCTTAATATATGTTCAATTTTTTGTGTTGCTTGTTTAAAACGATTATGTTGTTTTTCTAAATGATATAATCAAAATTTATCATCCATATAATAATTTATCTTTTTATATGTACTTTTTTGTGAATTAGTTTATGTTTAATTCTCATTTATTGTGTTACTTTTTTCCTTTGTTATTTAATAAGTCCATTATTATTTAGTAAAAAAATATATATGTTTTATTTTTCTAAGTAATTTTTCTAAATTGAGTTGCTAAAATGGTTAAAAATAGATTATTTTCCTAGTTGTTATACCATATATATGCATTTTTCATAAATGAATCAATTTGTTCTTCATTAATAACTTTAGCATAAGGATATGAGTTTATTTAATTTTAATGTATTTATCCTTTTTGCAACAAAACAATAATCTCTTACTCATGGTTGGTGTTTGATACCTTTGTTGGAGCTCAACAAATTTAAATTCTCATTGAAAAGTTTCACTAATCAAATTTTGCCTGAAAAAGGTAGGACACGAACATGAGGCCTTTTGCTTTTTCATTTTTAGGCTTTATATTTCTTTAAAAAAATGGTTATTAATGGTGTGTTTTTGGTTGAATTTGAAATGAAGATTCTTGAAGAAATGTCCACATCCAGATAAGGACCAACTAATTCAAATTGGTAAGGAAGTAGGGCTTAACCCTAAGAAGATCAAGACTTGGATTTATAACAACAAGACTACAACAAAGGTATTTTAATTAATTAGTCATTTTTCTATTAATTTAATTATAGATAATTAGTGTCTTATTATATAATACTATTATTATTATTATTATTATTATTTTTATTGTTATTGTTGTTGTTAATATTATTATTATTATTATTATTTTAATTTTACACAATATGACCAATAATAATTTATATTTTCATTAGATTATGCAAGAATCTAATAAACAAATGACTAGTTAAAAGTAGGGTTACCTCCATGACAAAATTAGTGAATCTCTTACGTTAGGCTCCAAAATTGCTTATCTATATTTGGTAGTTTTCTGAATGTGTGATTAGATACAAAAATTGTCCTCTTCTATTAATTGATACACTTATTTCTTCTTTCGTTTCAATTTTTTTCCGTTTATGTACTATCAATTCTATTATTGACGATTTCACTTTTTAATTTCAATATAGATTTCCTAAATCAGGTATGTATTTTGTCTTGTTGAATTGATCAATAGATTTTGAAGAAAGGCCCTTGCCTCGTTAATAAATGAATTTTATTAAAGAAGTTTAAGTATTTTCATTCGGCCTCCAATTTGATTGAGCTACAACTCATTAGAACCAATGATAAAATCATGTAAAATTATTTGAAATACATGAAATCCCTAACGAGATCAATAATTTATCAAGGACTTAATAAATGGACAAAAAATTATATTTCTATTTGATTTTGAGAATTCAAAGTCAAAGAAAATCTAATTTTATAACTAAGAACTAATGATTTTCTTTTTGAATTATTTGATGAATGAAAGAAATCTTGGAACATAAGTGGTGACTAAACTAAGTGTAGGCTAGTGAAAATGATTTGAATAAATAAATGAGAAGGTTATTAGTTTTTTGGACTGACTTGAGCTTAAAATGGATCACAACCCAATTTTCCAACTCTAACAAAAATTTATCTTTATTAACTTTTTCTTGTTATTTTCTTCATTACCAGGCAAAGTGATTTTTATTTAAGTATGACTATGTTTAAATCTCAAACATTTTCTTAAAAAATATTTTAACTTGATCTCTAATGAATAATTTGAGTTTTATAATTTATCTATATCTGCCAATATATTTTTAACATGCTACCTTGAGTTGCGCCAAAAGTGATCCCCATGAAAATATGCCTATTTTCATGAACTATTTTTTCACCAATGTAGAAATTGATCCTTAAAAATATATATTTCATAAGAGGAAGAAAATGTACGCTTTTCAAAATATTAGCGAGGATTTGAAGTTTTAAGCAAAGATGAAGGAAGAAAATAGTTTTCACACATTTTATAACAAAGGCTTAATAAAATATTTGGTCCTTCAATTATTATTTAGTTCTAATTATGATACTTGCAATGTCTAACTAAGCACATAGACCTTTAATTAATTTAAATGTACATTTTCATTCCTTTTCATGTGATTATTCACAAATTTAGTAATTATTGATCGCTCTATCACTTAATTACATGTGTTATTTTGCTTCATATTTGATGGTAAAATAATTTTGAAAGTAGTTCATATGGCATACATCTCACATAAAAAGACTACAAATACATATTTTGATTAGTTAAAAGTTAAATGTGATTCGTCAAATGTCAGAAGGAGCAAAGTCAAAACTGACTTATATTTTAGGGAAGAAAAAAGCTATTATCCTAGAAACTATTAATTTCATTCTCTTTCTACATTTAATTAGTTCATATATATATGTGTGAGATAAATATTTGTTATATATATTTCATCATACACAAATTGAGAAATCAGACAACAAGACTCTCCGGACAGAAAATGAAAGATTCCATTGTGAGAATATAGCAATGAAAGAGGCAATGAAGAAAATTATATGCCCACAATGTGATTCTGAAAGAGCAAGCAATTTAGAAAATTTGAAAGAACAAAATCAAAGGTTGACAGATGAGGTAAACCTTTTATTTATCCTCTTTATTTTTTTTCCTTGGAAAACATTACTTATATGTAACGGAGATAAATTAGTATACATTATTTTCATGAAGAAAAGTAAGGCTAGTCGAAAAAAAAGAATAATCATTCTTAGAGAAAGGATTTTCGGTTATTCTCTAAAGTAAAGTCAGTACATTAATAAATGGGAATAAAGAAGATTTTCTGTCAACCATTAATTCTGTTGACAATCTTGATAACTCAATTATCAAAAATATTTGCCTTTTTTCTTTCTCAAATTAAAAAAAAATGTATGCTCCATAAAACTAGCAGCCTCTCTTAACACTACAAACTATTTATTCGGGAAGGTAATAGTCTTTGGTGAGGAGTTGTCTAGTTACCTTTTTCATACTTGGGATTTCCCTGAGCACCTTATTAATAGGGTTAGTAAATAACACTAGGTCATCAACATATGCCAAATTAAAGAGGATGTGTTTTTCATTGAATAATAAATCATTAATGGATTCATTAGAAACCTCATCAGAACAGTCAAGTCTATTTAGATTATATCTATATATCTATA
>JAJOOH010011726.1:0-15199 GCA_029582605.1 Solanum gracilifrons | reverse complement strand
TATATAATTTTATTTTATTTATAGATAAAAAAATATTATTTATAATCTACTTTGTTAATATATTTTTAGTTAGTTTATAGTTTTCAATGTTTATATATTTTATTTCAAGATTGGACTTGTAAAATTTGTAAATATTTTATTTTGTATTAAGATCCAAAGTTACAATTATATTGTTATAGTTTTTCAAATTCGAAGTTAACAATTTAGTTTGTAAATATTTCATTTTGTATTCAGTTTGACTGTATCCTTTAATCTTATTAATTTAACATAATGTACGTTGATATTTCAAAAACAAAAAATTTGTACTCATGTGAATTTTACCGTTTTTACGAAAATTTCTATTCATTTAACATTTCTTAAGTTTAGCTTATCACACAGCTAAGTGAAAATATATTTGATCTCTTTCTCAAACACCGTATAATTGTAAAAAACAGAAAAAACCGACTTAAACCGAAATCGAAAAAACCGACTTTGCGTGGTTTGATTTGGGTTTTAGATTTAATAAACCGTCATAATTGATTTAGGTTTTTTTAATGAAAAACCAAACCAAACCGACCTATGTACACCCTTAACTATAAATATACATGCCAGGCTCTGTACCATAAGCAATGGTGTCAGTGAGCCACTCAACATGAGTAAAGTACACGAATATTTAATTGTGCAGAAGAAGAAGTTCAGAATTTTCATTGTTTTAAATGAGAGGAAATCCCTCTATTTATAAACAAAAAGAGTAGTGTGAACAAATGTTTATTGTGCCTTATCGGAAAGGTTACAACTGTTTGGAAAAGTTGCAACACTTTGGAAAGGTCCCAACCTTTCATAAAAGTCACAATTGTTCATAAGAGTCACAACTCTTCATTAAAGTCACAACTTTTCATAAAAGTCACAACTCTTCATTAAAGTTGTAACTTTTCATAAAAGTCACAATTTTTCATGAAAGGGAAAGACTAGTTTTGAAGATAAATAAATTAAAAGGGAATTCTGATTTGTGATGGCTCCACGTAGGCGGGCATAGGATTTTCTTTTATATATATATGATATGATTAGGATGCCTAAGTAGAGGACAATATAAGGAAAGAAAAAAGTAAAAAAAATCTTCATATTAAGGAAAAAGTAGGCATAACAACACCGTATTAAAATTTTCATACCTGCTATATAAAAATTTGGTTTTCATTCTTTTTAAATAGGGTGTATTATTTTAAATGTTTAAGTATAATTTAAAATACGCGTACATATTTCAACTTCTTTCCATGCAATCAATTAAGAGGAAAACATAATTTTAACTCTTAACTCATAGTATTAGTGATACGATTTAGTTGGTTTATTTTAAAATAGTTATGTTATATCGATACGATTGATTAAAAAAATAAACGTCATTTTAAAATCACATTATTTTTAAAATACTTAAATGATGCTGGCATGCCTTCTTTTTCTTTAATATACATGGAGATTTGTTTTGTACTTTTACATATTTTTATATTGTCCTCTAGTTAAGCATTCTAATTAGGAATAATATAGATTTTTATTATTGTCTTTTTTTTAAATTTATCTTTAGATAATCTTGTGGGACCCTTCAGTCCACATGTCAATTAATCAACTATCTCACATAAGTAATGTTGTGCGACTCACAAAAAAAAATTCTCGTTCATAACTTCTTTAGTTTTCTCCACAATCAGAGAAGATGAGAGATAGCAAAGAGTAGTAGTTTCTAGCATTTCTCTTTTTGAAACAATATTTGCACTTTTATTGTTGTTGTATTTTTATGTTTAAGTGGGTTTGGGCCGCTTATTCGGGGCTAATCCTTTTCTTGATTTACTTTATTGGGTTGTTGTGGCCATTTTATATGTTTGGACGTTAATTATGAATAATTATGTATTACTCCTTCCTTTCTACATTAGTTGATCATTTTTCTTTTTACACACCTATTAAGAAATCATAAATAAAAAGATAATTTCACTAATTCACCCTTAAAAAACTTCTTGGGAATTTTGCAAACAAATGTGAAGACTTTCAAAAAATAAATTAATTACAACAGTGATAAAGGATAAATTTAATTAATCCTTTCTTGATTTAGAGGTGGACAACTAAGAGCCTGTTTGTCATTGCAGTTGGGAAGCCAGAAGTGCTTTTTTTGAAAGAAAAAAAAAACACTTATTTAGAAAAATTATGTGTTTGGCAAATCCTTAAAACCACTTTTAAATGGAAGCAGGAACAATTTTTTTGTTGTTAGAAAGAAGCTAAATTTATGCTTTTTAAGATTAAAATATCTCTTACATATATACATATTTCTATTCTATCCTTCCGTCCCATTTTATGTGATGTAGTTTGACTCGGCACGAAGTTTAAGAAAGAAAAGAAGACTTTTAAAATTTGTAGTCCACAATGAATTATAGGAATTTGTGTGGTTGTAAATCATTTCATTAAGGGTAAAATAAACATTTTATAGTTAAATTGTTACTTAATATAGAAATGTGTCATTCTTTTTTGGACTGACTAAAAAGGAAAGTAAGTCGCATAAATTGGGACATAGGGAGTATATAGAAATGTGATGGAGAGGACGACCACTGGCAAACCAGATATTATACCAATCATATAAGGGCCAAATTGTAATTATGATTTGTTAGCCATCATAAAGATTTTTTATGTACATTCTAGAAGTATCTTCATCTCTCCACTCTCTCACTCTACGCCCATAAAATCTCATTACAATCTGAAAGTATCACTGATCTCCTTACTCCTCCATGGCCAAATCCTCGAGGGGCTACCCTCCATTGTTATCATCGAAACCAATCGAATTCAAACACAAATCACTACTACTCAAAATCAAACACCCAACCTGTTGAGAACCTCCATTAATGGGAGTGAAGAAAGCTTAGAGAGTATTTGTGAGAATGAATTTCAGATCTGTTTCATTCAATCTGTATGAAGTGCTGAATATATACACAGATAATACAAAGAAAGTCTAACTAACTAAGATTCATTTTCTAACTGACTTGTAACTAACTCCTATAACTAACTATTCAAATACCTTTAATTAATTAGTTAAATTGTTTATTTACATAATCTCAACACTCCCTCTCAAGCTGAGAATTGGAAAATATATTTTTCATTCCAAGCTTGTCAATTAACAATTCATGTTGAGGCTTGCACAATCCTTTAGTGAGTATATCTGCTTGTTGCTCCTTAGTTCCTATGTGTTGAGTCTGAATGAGTCCCTCCATGATCTTCTCCCTTACAAAATGACAGTCTATATCAAAGTGCTTTGTTCTTTCATGGAAGATAGGATGTGCTGCTATTTGAATAGCAGCTTTACTATCACAAAACAACTGAACAGGCAGCTTAACTTCTACTCCCAACTCTTTGAACAACCCTTTCAGCCAAACTATCTCAGTTACTGTGGTGGCCATACTCCTGAACTCTGCTTCTGCAGAACTTCTTGACACTGTGTTTTGTTTCTTTGCTTTCCAAGACACCAAGGCACTTCCCAGCTTGACTATGTAACCAGTCACTGACTTCCTGGACTCTATACATGCTCCCCAGTCTGAGTCACAGTAAGCCACAAGTTCAGGCACATTGTTGCTTGGCATGAACAGACCAAGACCTGATGTACCTTTTATGTATCTCACCACTCTAAGTGATGCTTCCATATGAGATGTCTTTGGTAAGTGCATGTATTGACTAAGTACCTGAACTACAAAGGCAATATAAGGCCTAGTCATAGTCAAGTACAATAACCTGCCTATCAATCTTTGATATTTTCCATAACCATCAAGAGCTATATCTTCTGCATTTGTTCCTGTGCATTCATCAAACATAGTTGATGTCAACTTGTGATTGAACTCTAAAAGAGTGGATGCAGGTTTACACCCTGCTAATCCAAGTTCAGATACAAGTCCAAGTGCATATTTTCTCTGATTCATAAGAATACCATCTGCATTTCTAGAAAATTCAATTCCAAGGAAATTTTGCAACTCTCCAAGATCCTTCATTTTGAACCTGTGCTGCAAGTCCTTTCTAACTTGTTGTATGAGAATTAAGTTGCTACCAGTGACCAAAAGATCATCCACATATACAAGTATGACAAGGAGTTCCTTCCCTACTCTCTTTGTAAGCAATGAGTAGTCATAATGAGATTGCAGGAACCCCATATCAATCAGTGCTTCAGTAAGTTTTAGGTTCCATTGTCTAGGGGTTTGCTTTAGTCCATATAAGGACTTGTGAAGCTTGCAAACCATGTGTTTCTCCCCCTGGTTTGCAAAACCCTCAGGAATTTGCATATAGACCTCCTCAGGAAGATCACCTTGTAGAAAGGCATTATGAACATCTATCTGAAAAATATACCATCCACAAGAGGCAACAAGGGCAACTACAGACCTAACAGTAACCATTTTTGCAACAGGAGAAAAGGTTTCAGTGAAGTCTAGGCCCTCTTGTTGACTATACCCTTTAGCAACAAGCCTTGCCTTATATCTCTCAACTTCTCCTGAAGCCTTGTATTTAATCTTAAACACCCATTTACAACCAAGAGAAACAATAGACCAAGTACCATTACTTTCAAGAGCAGTAATTTCATCCTGCATAGCAACCACCCAAAGAGGATCTTGACAGGCTTCTGAGTATGTATGAGGTTCAGAAGTTGCAGAACAAGCAGCAAGAGAGACTCTATAGGCAAGTGATAAATTTGAATAGGAAACATAAGTGGAAATAGGATATAGACAGGCAGTTTTGGCCTTGGGAGTAACATAGGTGTCTAACCAAACATGAGGTTTAGACTGCCTAGAGGACCTCCTAGGTGGAGCAACAGAAGGAACAACATTTTCAGAGGCAGTGGCTTCAGAAGGAACAACAGTTCTAACAGGTGTGGGAGACTGAGAAGAAGAAGGTGAAATAAGAACAAACATCTCAGGAACTGAATCATCAGAAAGAGTAATAATAGGAAACAAAGGATCAGGATAGGACTTGAGATCTTTGAAAGGGAATATCTCTTCTTTGAACACAGTGTCTCTACTCACAAAGAAGGTTTTGGAGCTGAAATCATACAAAATATAACATTTCTGAGTAGAAGAATAACCCATATGAATGGCAGGAATAGCTCTAGGAGGAAACTTATCAAGCCTTTTAGGATCAGTAGCATAACATAAAGAACCAAGAACTCTCAGATGACTCAGAGATGGAGCATGTCCAAATAACATCTCATATGAGGACTTGCCTTTGAGCAACATGGTAGGTAATCTATTAAGAATGTATACTGCTGTAGAAACACACATACCCCAGAATCTAATAGGAATACAAGCCTGAAATTTTAAAGCTCTAGCCATGTCAAGTATGGATCTGTGTTTCCTCTCAACTACACCATTCTGTTGAGGGGAGTGAACACATGAACTTTGATGCAGAATCCCATGCTCTCTGAACAAAGCATCTACTTGAGAATTGAAAAATTCATTTCATTGTCTGATCTTATACACTTGATAGTGGTTCCAAACTGAGTCTTGACCATGCAGAGAAAGTCTCTCAATAAGACAATAGAATCAGACTTAGTGTGCATTAAGAAAATCCAAGTATATCTGGATTTGTCATCTACCAATGTTAAGAAGTACCTCATTCCATCATAATTAGGAACCCTATAGGCCCCCATACATCAACATGCACTGTGTCAAAACAAGAATTAGATATAGACACACTTGTAGGAAATGGTAATCTTGTTTGCTTTGCAATAGGACAAACAGTACAATTATGGTCTTTCATAGGTACATTGTGTAAACACTTTATTCTACTGAGAACAATAAGATGGGCATGCCCAAGTCTCTTATGCCAAAGACAAGATAATGAAAAGACAGAAGTAAGACTAATATGAGAACTGATACATGAGTTCATAGTAATACAGTCTTGTGAAGTACTTGGTTGTAGTACTGTGTTGAGAAGATATAGATCCTGATCTTCCTTACCAATCCCCAGGACCCTCCCATTGAAGAGATCCTGAAAGATACAGAAATCAGGAAAAAATAGTACTGCATACTTTAGTTGTTTAGTTAACTGAGAGACAGAGAGTAGAATATACTGAAAATCTGGTATAAAGAGAACATCCTTCACTAGTTCATCCTTAAGAACTAGTGAATCTCCAACATGACTAATAGCCACCTGAGCACCAGTTGGCAAATTTACTTTCATATCACTCTTATCTCCAAGGTTGGTACACTGTTTCATAAGACTAAGACTGTGAATCATATGGTTTGAAACACCTGTATCTATAATCCAGTTGGAATGAACCACATCTGACATAAGAGCTGTAAGAGTACCCGAGGAGCTTGCAGTTGCAACATTAGCCTTAGTATCTACTTCCTTGCTTTTTCCTTTGCTCAACATTTGTATTATCTGATTGTATTGTTCATGTGTAAAGAGTGACATGCCTTGTATACCTGCTGAGGAATTGTTAGTAGAGGTACCATAGGACTTAGCAGTAGGACTTACAGAGGAATCATCATAGGCTCCATTTTCAGGAAGCTGTGTCCTCCAGCAACAGCACTGTTAGCATGAGAAGGAGGACCTCCTTTCTTCTTAGGATAGCCATGATGCTTGTAGCAAGACTCATTTGTATGTCCCCTGTAATGACAATAGTCACAATAGAGTTGTGATCTTCCCCCAGGCTTTGAATCACCATTATTTCTAGATCTATAACCACCATTGCCATTGGAACCATTATTAGGATAGTAAGCAGGTCCTGAACTGGGACCACCACTGTTATGATATCCACTATGACCAGACATTCTGTTACTCATAAGAGCAGTTTCTGAGGGAAATTCTGTAGATGAGGAACTACTACTGGCACCATTCATCCTCTGACTTTCAATATTAATAATCATAGCATAGGCTTGATATTTGGTACATGAATTTGCATTAAGACCTGACTCTTAGCATGAGCATAAGACTCATTTAGGCCCATCAGAAATTGCCATAACTTCTTAAATTAAAAATGTTCTTCATATTGTTTGGATTCAGGGCATGCACATGAGGGAGGTGGCATGAGTGTTTCAAATTCATGCCAAAGTTCTCTCAGCCTGGAAAAATAATTGGATACAGAAGCAGTTCCCTGAGACAAAGTGACAATCTCTTTGTGAAGGTAAAATGCCCTAGAAGCATTAACCTTATCAAACCTTTCACGAAGATCCTCCCAAGCAGTGTGTGCATCGGATCCATAGATCACAGTGCTAACTAGACTTTTAGACACAGTATTGATAATCCAACCTAGAACAATAGCATTGCATCTCTCCCATTGATCATGCTTGGAGGAAGGATACATGCCCTTAGTACAAGTTCCTAACAGAAAACTTAGCTTATTTTTGCCAAGTTAAACAAGTTTCAAGAATTTGCTCCATAATGAGTAATTTTCAGAACCTAGAACCTGAATTGAGATGAGAACAGAACCTTGAGTATCAGAAGGATGAATATACAAAGGGTGATTGTGATCGATTGAGACAGGAGCTTGAACTCCAGCAAGATCAGATGTATCATCCACAAGTGCCATGATCAATCCGATAATGGAAAAAAAATTCTCTGCAATGAGAAGACGAACACTCGATCTACAGTTGTAAGTGAAGCTGTAGGTGAGCAGAGAAGAAACACTAGCAGAGAATTGCAGCGAAATCACTGTGCTCTGATACCATGTTGAGAACCTCCATTAATAGGAGTGAAGAAATCTTAGAGAGTATTTGTGAGAATGAATTACAAATCTGTTTCATTCAATCTGTATGAAGTGCTGAATATATACACAGATAATACAAAGAAAGTCTAACTAACTAAGATTCCTTTTCTAACTGACTTGTAACTAACTCCTATAACTAACTATTCAAATACCTTCAATTAATTAGTTAAATTGTTTATTTACATAATCTCAACACAACCTCAATTAATTTTGACTCTGATTGAATCAAACCCTTCAAACGAATCTCGAATCACCCATTTTTATGAAAATTCTCTGATTTTTTTAAACAAGGTATGAATTGATGCTTTCTTTTTGGGGTTCTAAGGAGCAAAATTCTTTTCACTTTCTGAGTTGGATATTATGATTCTATCTTGTATTTCTTTCAATTCTATTTCTATTAAAACTACGTTAAAGAGTTAGTTTGATCAAGGTGGAAGAGTGTGTAAATTGACTGGAAACTACATCGGAGAAATTGCAAGTGGGTAAGTATTAGTGTTTCTTCAATTTTGATGCTTTGTTTCAGATCTTTTTGAAGTGAAACATGGTTGCTTCTTTGATGAAAATGTTTGTCCTTTCATAGAGACAATAGATACTTATTTATTCAAATTTTCATTTTGCTGTCAGAAAATTGAATTAAACAAGAAGCAATTTGTAGCCAGGCTGAACCAACAACTTGAATATGGATTCTTCTTCATGTTGTTTTTTCAGGTGAAACTTTTATAGTACTTCGTAATGTTAGTGTATGCTCTTTTAGGTCAAGAGGAATTCTGCATTATAGGATTCAATTTTTTTAATGCTCCATAGAAAATAGATTCAAATAGTTTTCTAAGCTATTTCAAAGTCGAAAGGGGAAGAGCTTGTAAATAAGCTGGCAAAGTTAAAGAATGAGAAGGCGCAAGAATTGACTCTGCAACATTTTTAAAAACTGTAAGCTCTTGAGCTCTTTTTGATATTTTCTATCCTAAATAGTAGTAGATTTCTTAATATTTGTTTAAGGTTCTTCATTTTTGCAACAGGCTGTTGAAATAAATCTCTTATATTTCAACTGCTTGCTGGTTATTTGATTTTTATGGCTCTCATTGTTAATATTGTCTTTGTGAATTATGTTGTTCCTCCCTTTTATAATTGAAGATATTGAGAGTGGTAATCAAACTTGTTATAAATTGTATCTCACAATCTTTTCATGAAATACATGTTACCTCCCTTCAACACAACTTATCGAGTTACTCTTATGATTATCAAGATTTAAATTGATTTTTCGTTAATCAAACAAGCTCTCCATATGATTTGCTTATTTAGAATAATGATTTCCATGTGAAATATTAGTAAAAATGTCTCATTGTGAGGTCTAAACCACAAGAAGCTTATTGTGAGCCATAAGCATGTATTTGTGAATTTGATGTTTTTCAAAGTTTCAATAAAGTGAAGTACTTTATTTTGAAGAGAAGACGGGCAAAGGCCCTCATAGGGCATGGATTAGAGACATTTACAAAATTATTATTTCAAGTGATATGATGATGGTTTAAGTAGAAGGCTGACACATGGATCTTTGATCTCTGCCTTATTCATGGCAAATTGAGAATGAAAGGATCATATTATCGTCAATAGCTTGATGAATATTCAGAGTAAACCTAAAAATTTCTCAACAACTTGAATCCACAGCCTTTTTGTTATTCTTTTTTGGTAAGCTGGTTGAGAGAAATTGACCTAAAGGCTAATATTTGTAATTTCTATGTTCTACCTATTGGTTTAGAATTGTATGTGCACCGACTGAATAAGAAAATGATAAAAAAAAAAAGAGGATACTAACATAGAGGATAAAACTTGCCTCAAAGTTGAAAAATGAAAGAGACGTGTAGAGATTGATAAAAAATGACCATATTAATATCTAGGGAAGCTTGAGTGCTCGACATCTGATTGTACTGAGGAAAAATATCACATGTAAAGGGGATTACTTGAAGTATTTTAGATTTGTAAGAAATTGTGCTATGCTTAATTCCTATATTAGCTTGTGTAGCATTGTTACTCGCAGGAAATACCTAGAATCTGCAGTAAATGAATTATGTTTCTATTTCAGAAAAAGCTTTCTTTCAATTATTGGATAAACTTATTTGTAAGAAAATTCTTCAAGTCCACTAAATGAGTTCAGTATATATGCTTCATATAATATTCTGCACTTCAAAATGATCCTCCCGAGTAGAGACGACACTAGGATTTTGAGGTTATGAGTTCTGGATTCTAGAAAAGACAACTTGTTGAATTCTGGTCCAAAACTACTTCATTCTGCTAAATCCGTGGACAAGCTTGTAGCTCTGCCTTTACCTCTGCCTCCGAGTATTCTTGAAGCTAAGTTGCAGTTTTTTTCCCAGTGTAAAGGATTAGTAGTCATTTTGGAGTGTGACGTGCTTAAGTGAAATGACATGTTCATTTAAGACTCTTATATCTGACCTCCCAACTTTCTCGGGTTGAGGCATCGTAGAGAGTTTGATAACCATTTTCTATGTTACTTGACTTTTAAGAATTATTATTGCATTCGTGTTGTGGACATGCAGCCGGTGAAGTTTTGAAGAGTTCAACCAGTATAGCTTTCCCTAAGCCTAAACTCAACTAGAAAAGGGGGAAAGCCATGCCAAGCTCTAATATCAAACAAAGATGTTTGGCAACAAGTTCAAAATCCAAATTGTGCTCTTAATGTTGGCTGACAATAGTTATGTATTTTACTTCGAATAATCTGGAATAATAAAGTGTGCATCAGGTCATTTTATAATTTTCCTGGAAAAAACTTAAACATTTTTAGTTTACCATTTTGTATGTTAAACGAAGTGTTTTAGTTCCTTTGATAGTAGTTCTTAAACATTTTTTCTGTTTGTTTGTGAAAATCGTGATAAATTGTTTGATTAGTTCGAGTAAAAGAAGTACAGAACAAGTATTGTTTATGTTGAAGTATCATTACTTTTTATATTGATGTCTTACACTTTGTTTTAGTTGTAGCAGCATTATCTATGTAGCTTTTACCATAATATTATCTTAGTAGTTATAATATTGTTTTGGTAGTTTCTTGTCCTCCAATCTCTGTTATTTTCTATCGTTCCATGTACTTTGATTATCATATTGTAATACTATTATATTATTATCTATCGTTTTTTGTTATTATCTAATGTTTCTTGTACTTTTGTTACTTCTTTTTCGGGATTGTTTTTCTTGAGTCGAGGGTCAATGGGAAACAACCTCTCTGCTTCCAATGTGGTGGTCAGGTAAGGTAAATACTGCATACGTGCTATCGTTCTCAGACCCCACTTTGTAGGACGACTATGGTTATGCTATTGTTGTTTTATTGTTGCTTTTTATTGTGGTTCCTAATATATTGTTTTTTACAGGTCCCTATGTAAAGTATATTTCAGCAATTAGTAATTTGCAGAAGCAAATAACTTGACGGAGTAGTACTGAACAATTTTTGAAGAAACATTTGAGCAACTGAGTCATGGTGTTTTGTCACAATTTTTTAGTATGTGATTGTAAGATATACTAATGGGTTTTTGTGAAGTTGAGACTATGTTGGGAATGAAATTGGTTCAATTGGCTTCTCAATTATCGTAACTTCCCTCCACTTCCTCTGCTACTCAACCTGTGACCAGTGTGGTGGTGCTTTTACCTTATATATGAATCAATTATTGTCTGAATCTATTCCCTCCTTTCAAGGCTTCTTTTGTATCCTTATTTGTACATATATAATTACTACTAAAATTATCCGCGCTTCGCACGGGAATTTAATATCACGGAATTTATAAAATAATACTTAAAACATATATGTCATTAAAACTAAAACACTTTATTGCCTTACATATAAGATTATGTAGTAACAAATATTAATAATGTAAAGGAAAATGGAAATTATTACAGCTTATCATTTATTCTTAATAACATAAGCATAAAGTAATGATTGTAAAAATACATACCAGACTATGTAACATAAGCAATGGTGTCTGTGAGCCACTCAACATGAGTAGAGTACACAAATATGTAATTGTGAATAAGAAGAAGAAGGAGAGGGAGAAGGAGAAGGAGAGGAAGAAGGAGAAGGAGAGGAAGAAGAGGAGGAAGAAGAGGAAGAGGAGGAAGAGGAGGAAGAGGAAGAGGAGGAAGAGGAAGAAGAGGAAGACGAGGAAGAGGAGGAAGAGGAGAAGAAGAAGAAGAAGAAGAAGAAGAAGAAGAGGAGGAAGAAGAAGAGGAAGAGGAAGAGGAAGAGGAAGAGGAAGAAGAAGAAGAAGAAAAAGAAGAGGAAGAAGAAGAGGAAGAAGAAGAAGAAAAAGAAGAGGACGAGGAAGAGGAGGATGAGAAAGAGGAGGAGGAGGAGGAGGAGGAGAAGAAGAAGAAGAAGAAGAAGAAGAAGAAGAAGATCCCTTTGTTTATAGACAACAAATGGTAGTGTGAACAAATATTTATTGAGCCTTATCGGAAAGGTTACAACTATTTGGAAACGTTGCGACCCTTCGGAAAGGTCACAACCTTTCATTAAAGTCGCAACTTTTCATAAAAGTCTCAACTCTTCATTAAAGTCGCAATTTTTCATAGAAGTCGCAACTCTTCATTAAAGTCGCAACTTTTCATAAAGTCACAACTTTTCATGAAAGGGGAAGACTAATTTTGAAAATAAATAAATTACAAGGAAAGTCTGATTTGTGAGGCGCCACATAGGCGGGCCTAAGATTCTCTTTTATATATATATGATATATGATTCTTTTAGGCATAGATATGCAAGTTTGAAGATAGATATTAAGATCATGAACTTTGAGCTACATGTTGAAAATTTCGAGATCAAACCTAAGGAGGTTATATCCTAATTTTGAATTGAAAAACTAATATTCATGATATTTTGAAATGATAATTTGGTGTCATGTTAACGCAAAATAAACTACTCAATTCAAAATGTAACTGTTGGACCCGTGCTATCACGAGCCATATCTATCTAGTTTATCCATATATCCCTTATTAATTGATTAACATATCTCATAAGTTTGGTTAATTTTCATTCAACATTTTTATTTTTTATTTTATTTATGTTTTATATTATTATTATTTATATATCATATTGTATATATTACTTTACATATTATTTTACAGAATTAGAAATAAAAGTAACAACAATATTTTTGTAAGATTAAAAAAAAGTAACAATTAAAGATTTAGACCCTCCCATAAAAGTAACAAATAACAAATTTTTCTTTTCTTAATTTACGTATTATTTTATTTTAGTTTGATTTTTTTTAAACTTTAGAGTATTATAACAAAAAAAGAAGAAGATAATAGCTAAGATTGGATAAAAAAAAACAGGTAACAAATAACAAAAAGATTCATCTTTTCAATATTTTTCAACAATATTTATCTATGTACAATATTGATTGAAAATTTGAATATGCTAATTTTAACTAATTAAATTGAAAATGTAATTAAAGTTTTTGTCTTAGATGTTTAAAATAGTTTCTCTCGATAAAATAATCTTACTATTAAACGCAAATTGATACTTATCTTTTTTCGTAATTTAACTCTCAAATTTATTTTTTCTAAAATTAGCCAAACACAAATTGCTTATCAAAAACACTTTTTAAATAAATTTGCCAAACACAAATTGCTTTTTTTGAAAAGCACTTTTCTGAAAAGCTATTTTAAAAAAAACGCTTCTAAAAATAAGTAGCTTTTAGCAGCAGTGCCAAACAAGCTCTAAGATGAGACACTTATTTTTAGTAAGATGATCAACTAATATGAGATGGAGGGAGTATTGCAATGGAAAAGAATAAAAAAAAAAATTCTTAAAATACACGAAATTGAACAAAAATACCCACATTAACAGTTTCATTTTAAAAATGCACTTGTTGTCAATACTTTAGTCTTAAAATGGCCTTGTCATTAATTCTTTGATCCAAAAATATAAATATTGTTACTTTTGGGTAAAAAATGTCTCTTTCCCGAATACACATATTGTTTCTTTTTCCTTTTAAACACATTATTTTCCTAATCAATATAAGACATATATATAAGATCATAGTAACCTCATCACTAATTTTTCTTTAGATAATAATTAACAAAATTCTAATAAAATAGAAAAAAATTAAAAATATTGAGAGATAAAAAAGTTTCTTGTTTTATTAGGAAAACAAATTTATCGTTATTCAAATGAAAAATAATGATAGATTATTATGATCTTTTATATGAAAATTAATGATGAGTTACAATATTTTTATCAAATTTTAGAAAAAGAACATTTTAAATCCAAAAATAGCAAAAACAACATTTTTGAACTAAATTATTAGGGGGCTGGTTTGAACCAAAATATTGACAAAAAAGATAATTTTGAAAATAAGATGACATTTTAATTGACGTTTTCTCCGTCCGTCTGTTCAAAACTTGCATGCAAGAAGTACAATATTTTGGAGCTGGTCTTTGAAGCTGGCGATGATTCTTTTGAAGCTGCTCTTTACACCGCCATCAATTCCGACATTGAAGCTACTCTTCAGGTCACTTCAATTCTCACTGCTCTTCAATTTACTTCTTTTTTGTCGCAGAAAGCCTAAAAATCTACAGCCTACTCCTAAATTCGAACATTTGAAGGCATTTGGGGTAGTAGAAAGCAGATACAGCTTAGAAAGAAAAAAATATAGCGTCATCGGTGAGGATCAATGCAGATATTCTAAGAATAAAGGCTAGATTAATTGAGGATGTTCCCAAATTGCAAAGATTGGCTGTGAAGAAGGTGTGTACATTTTGTTATCCTTCATAATTTGGTCAATTTACTCTACTGATTTTTCTCTGACGAATTTCTGTTTTGGGTTTATTGAACTCAATTGTGGCTCAAGAGGTGGGGAGATTGATAAGCAAGCTGATATTAGTTGAAAGAGGCATATTTGGGTTTTTGCGACTTTAGAAACACAGATCCTCTCACTGTTCTACTCAAGCAATAAACCAATGTACTGTGGACCACAAGACGAAATTACATGGAAAAGTTCATTTCTTGAAGTAGAACCTAAGAAGAGTTTGTATAATTCAAATTTTAATCAGCTTGAATGAACTTAAACCTTTTGTTTTAGCTATAAAGAGAGGTTTATGAGTTATGAGTATATTTTGCTATCAGAGGAGGGTATTTTGCTATCAGAGGAGGGTTATGAATGTTGATCTGAAAAAGATGATGTGGTTAAGTATGATTAACCTTAAGAACTTCATATGTTAATCAATTAGTTTTGACTTTGCATTGGGATTTCTTTGTCATTTATCATGCTTGCTTATCTCGAAAACAGCCTTTCTATCTTTGAGGTAGGTGTAAGGTCTTCATACACTCTAGCCACTACAGACCCCACTTTGTTGGACTATACTTTTTTTTTTTTTTTTTTTTTTGATAACCGAGAAATCCGTCTGTGACCCGCCCTTTGGACCAATCACAGCCTTCTAAACTCGGTGGATAATGGGCCCGCCCCTCTACCCTTCTCCACTTAAATACCGGGCTTCGCT
>JAJOOH010011715.1:0-17559 GCA_029582605.1 Solanum gracilifrons | reverse complement strand
ATATATATATATATATATATATATATATATCTACGTACTTGTTCAACGTTATACAAGTTTAAGCGTTCACCGCGACTAGGGTTAAATTATGAAGCAAGTGGCAACGGCGTCCGTCTGGGGTCGCTATCTGTGTTACCCAACGGGGTTACCAGTATTAAACATGTAGGGTCATCATCCTTTTGGTGGGCCTCAATGTAGACTAGTGATCAATGGACCCAAAAATAGTTGAAAATATCACTTCACCGTTAGAAAAAGAAATATATAGTGGAGAGCTGATTGGGAATTAATTAAGCTCTGATACGAATAACAAAATTTATTTTTAGAAAGAATTCTAGTGGGAGATTTCATGTCTTATAAGTAGGGGTACATTATTTGGATTAAATCGAAAACCAACTCAAATCAAATTAAAACGCACCAAATTTTAATTTGGATTGGTTTTTTTGTTTTTTGGTTTGATTTTGAAATAATAATTTATTTTTTTGGTTTTTTGGTTTCGAATTTAGAAAAACGAAAACCGAAAAACTTAAAAAAAAAAAAAGAATGATATATATATATAGAATTAAGTTAGAGTTATGTTTGAATATCTATAGTTGATATACTTTTAACTATTGTGTTTTACCTTTTACTTTTAAATTTTTTTCTATGATTGATATATTATTATTATTAATATTTTTAAATTGCAAATATATTTTTTGATTATGTTTCTAATTATTGAAATAACCGCATAATCGAACCGAAAAAAAATCAAACCGAAAAGAGAACTCAAATCGAACCAAATTTATTTGGTTCAGATTGGGTTACACTTCTTCAAAACCAAAAATTGAAAAGTCCAAACCAAATCTAAAAACCGAATGCACACCCATACTTATAAGATCAAGGGTGAGCCATATTGTAGAGGAAAGAAATGATTTCGTTGGTAATAATGTTTTTTTATAAGAGATCTAAAAGATCATTTTTAAAATTTATTTTGTAAATAGTTAGGAAATCTTAATTCATTTTCTGTGTCTCTGTAAATTCAATTGAATTTATTACTTTTCACTAGAATTATATATACATTATGGAAAACATATTGTATACATGCAATATATCACACTTTTTTTAAACTTACAATTGATTCTAGAATTTGAATTCATCTATGGATTTCAATTATAGCCATGCTTAGATTCGTTTTACCGATGGTTATTAAACTTACTTTTTGTAACAACAAAATCACAAAATTATTTTTTAAAATAATACAATCACTAAACTAATTGTTATATTCCTAAAAATACTACACGAATTAACCCACTCTGTTTTTGCTTAAATAGACAAGAATTTGAAATGGTGAATAATTACAATAACTCTTACTCCCTCCGTTCTATATTAGTAGTCTAAGTTATTAAAAAGAGTAATTCAAATTATTTGTCAATTTAAAAAATCAAGAAAAAAACCAAAATTTTCATTTACCCCTATAATTTTTTATTTATTTTTAAATGGTACAAGTTTGTAAAGTTCTAAATAAAATTACAAGGTAAACTAGTAAAAGTATTTTTTTTATGATTTCTTTAAAAAAATAATAGACGAGGAAAGAAAAAGGAATTACAAGAACAAAAACTCCAGGGGTCGGTAAAAGAAAACAGTACTTAATGATTGCGTTAAATAGTTCCATGAATATATGAATTTTAGTCCTTAATAAGAGATTTTGGGTTCGAATCTAAGGTATGAAAAAATATTTATTGGGAGCATCATCTTTAAATGAGTCTTATAGTATGCAATAAAAATTTAATCGAGACTTTAATACGAGCTTCGAATAAGATGAAGAGTATATATATTTTTATACAGTGGATTTTGCAACAGAAAGGGCAACAGTCATTTCTATACCTTAATAAAATTCAAGAGTTATCAAGAAAACTAGTCTTACATAATTGAAATGACTGGCCGCATGCAGAAGATAAAACCAAAGTAGTCAAAAGAATGGCCTTTTTCATTCATTTTTGCGTTTCACCATACTCACAAACAACTTATTAATTATTATTATTTTCGATGACATGTACTAGTCAGTTTTTACGTATTTTAATTAATTTTATGAAATATATGTCATTTCTCATCAGCAACAAGTATCAGATAACTATATCTATCAATTAGTTAAGACAGATGTGAAGAATCACTTAGTATTTTTTTCTCCGCTCGCAAACAACAAATTATTAATTCATTTTCATTTTTCAACCAAGTTGTTGGAATTATAAGTAGCTCTACCTTACAAACAAAGACCCATCACCTGCATCTTATATGTAGGGCATGTTAATTGTAGTTTGCTTCCCTTCCTTTTTCTCATAACTAATTTTGTGTGCTTATTCTAAGACAAATAAGTACTGATTAAGATTTATGTTCCTCACTCTTAGCTTTCTCTATATATTTTCCATCAATTATAATATTTCATTTCTTCAAAAGTTATACTAATCTTATAAACGTAAATATATTTACGGAAAACTATAACAAGAAGAACCGACATCGACGTGTAAACATCGTACCTTTCTACAATTAATATCCAAAGTTCTACAAATATCTATAAAAACTATGGAAAAGTTGTGAAGGCATTTACAAAAAATTTATACTTGTAATGTCGAGTTAATTAACTTGATTCAATTTGACTATTTTTAAAATCAAACCACAATTGTAGACACGTTTTTTTCAATATCAAACCAAATCACTAGTCAATGTTTTTCCAGTTTGATTTGAATGACGATTTGAAGCGATTTATCGATTTTGTTTGTACACCCTAGGTGGAATATATGGATGTGCCTCTTTTATGGATATAAATTATGTTACTTTACGTCTTAAAACATTGTATGTATTAGGGGCATGCACACAACTCACAAGACAAACCAAATCTGATAATAGATGTGATACTGCTGAGCTTCGACTTGTAATATTCATTCATTACACACACCTCTATGAACTGGCAAAATGGTCATGCAAAAGTCTCTATCATGCCATTTCTTTTTCTTTCATTTTGAGCATAAACCGTTATTGGGAAAATAACACCCAAATAAGATCAGTCATTTAGTTTATACATATGTACACCATGTATATTTTAAAGTTATATATCTATAATTTTAAAAAATAGAGATAAAATATATATATGAACCGAAAGAAGTATTGAAAGCATCCCTACACTTGACGTGAATTATTAGTTTTATTTATGAATTATTGACAACTTTAAAAACATCATTTTACTTGACTACCTGAACTTAAATACACACTTGATCTTGTAACATGAGTGAAATACACCCCCAAGTTCTAGCCAAGTTTTAGGAGTGTTTCCAACGCTTATCTCAACTTGACAACTTTTTATCAAGAGTTTCATGCTCCTACAAGAGTTTGAGACCACTTGCTTTGTCATGTGACAGATTGGGTTGTATCTAAATTTAGTTAGTCAAGTAGAAAAGTAATTTTTAAGGTTTTCAATAGTTCGAAAACAAAACTAATAACTTGCGCCAAAATTTAAGGATATTTTCGATACTTTTCTTATATAAATAATGTGTAAATCAACCATAGATTTGGGGCCACTTCATTGTGGGCCTCCCTTTTTGTTAATTAGACGTCTTGTTATTCTCTAAGATGAATGAATACAAGTATGAATCTAGCCACTAAGGCAACAGACCAAACACTACGTACTGGCCTTCATCTGGCATTGCCTCCTCAACCTCCTACTTTTCTTAATTATATTAGACGTTTCTTATTTCTTTGTTAGCTTAAATATACACATTAAATGTAACATTTTTCCATACACAAGTGTATATATTGAAAACATATTAAAGCACCGTGAGATATGAAGCAATCTCGTTTTAATTGTGTTGAATTTGTAATTATAACCTTTTGCACTGCTAAAAAGACGAAAATTTCCAATAATAGTATCCAAAACCCTAATTATCAATTTATATTGTCACCTATGTGGAATGTAATACTATAATAATAGTAATATACTTATATTGCAGCTTTCTCACTGTCTTTCTTCTTTTGTCTTTGCCTTTTTTTTCCCTCATTATAATTTGCTTTATCCCTCTAATTTTCTAACCTTAAATTTCAAGCACATTCTTGTTATTTGGTGATTATTGAAACCCCTTTTTAAGATTTTCTTTTTCATAATAAATTCTTATTTGACTTTTTGGTTAATTCCTTCATTTTCTTGTATACATAGGAGACAAGAGAAGACAGGAAATTAAAAGGCAAGCGCAATCACACATCACCCAATAAAGTTAAATGAAATGCTCAATGGAAAAAAATAATCTTCTAAATTGAAAATTCATAGTCCAAATAATGTATGAAGTTACGTACACCTTTATATTCACTTACATGGGCGGAGCTAGTAAGCGTGCAAGAAGTTCGTCCTAACTTCTTTCGATAAAACATTACATTGACTTATCATAGTTAACTACTATATATGATTTGACGTAAAAACATTGTGTAGTTTTATTTTATTTTGATTTATGACACGTTGTTTAGCAATTGGTTTGACAAATGATGAGATACAAAATTATTATTTTATTGGACACATTTCACCCAACTCCACCCACTTAACCTCTTGTGTTTTGTCAAAGATTCGCGTGCAACGCATGGGAGAGGCACGAATGAGTGTGACTTCACCAATTTGCCTTCAACTTTTTCATCTTTCATATTGTTGACTCCTAAAACAAACAAAAAAAGTCACAAATGTGATTATGATGATGAGCTGGGCTCACACTCCGAGGCGAAGCTAGAAGTTCGGATACAGATTTAGTCAAATTCAATAACTTTTTGTCCAAATAGTGTACTTTTATTAAGAAATTTATTAAATATGTATAAATATTAAATTTAGAACTTAGTTGTTAATACACTTTCAGAACTCATAAGGTTAAAAGTCTGATTTAGCCTCGGCTCACACCTAGAAACATGTTAATGAATATGATTAGTACGTAGTAATCCAATTAATCATTATTAGGTTGGTTTGACGTGATTTATATGGATGCTTATCATGCTAATACTAATTGAGATAATACTACAACTACTTTCCACTGTTATTGTTGGTGGAAAGAGGAGAATTCGTACCTCAAAGAATCTTATTTGGTCCCCTAATAAGTGTAATTATATATCTTGTTGTCAAGTTTTCCAATAAATCATGGATTAATACCTTAATTAAGATAATTAGCTTGAAAAAAGATGTAATGTCACGACCCAGACCATAGTGATTGGCACCCATACTAACCCTTCGGTGGGAAAACCATTAATACTAATTAGCTAACCAAAGAACCAAACAACTAAGACATTTAAGTTACGGAAGCAAGATAAATAGCTAAAAACTGAAGTTCCCATAAATTTTCAAAAGATCTAACAACTAAACAATGCGGAAAAATAGGCCTAGAACTTGAAAGTCACTGCACCAAAACATCTAAAGTTCAACAAGTCTAAACAAGAAATGATACAACCCCAAACTAATGAACTAATAACTAGCTAGAAAGTCTAATTCCGAAATGTGGACATAGACGGAAAGAGAACTCATGGCAGCCTGGAAGAACTGGCTCACCCTTGAATTCGAACGACGATCACTGATCTACTAAGCGAGGTCTGTCAATAGCCGCTTGTGTGGGGTTCCAGCCCCATTTTGGTTAAAGTTTTAAGTTGGTACAACTTCATACCAACTAAATCTTACCAAGATAACTACATAGTTGCAAAGTTTGAAACTTAGTTGCAAAGTTTGAAACTTTGGTATTTTCATGATGTCATTGGTGACATCATTAGGAGTAGATTTCTCCTATAAATAGAGAGTCATTTGCTCATTTCTAAACACACTAAGTTAGAGAGAAAAAATCATTTTGAGAGCAAAGTGAGGTATTCCATAGACTATATAAGAAAAATAGTATGTGAAGAAAAATAGAGTGTGAGCGATATTTTAGTAAGGTGAAAATCAAAATAGTGTTATTCCTTTTGAGTGTGTAGTAGTCACTTTGAGTATTGTATTCGTGACTACACGGTGTAAAATTCCTTACTATAGTGATATTAGTTGCTCCTCTTGGCCCGTGGTTTTTCCTCTATTTAAAAGGGTTTCCACGTAAAATTCTTAGTGTCATTATTTTCCCATTTTATTTCCATTACTTTTACCATATATATTTTTGTGCTTGTCCGCGTTTTTCCCAACAAACTGGTATCAGAACCAAGGTTTAATTTGAGTATGCTCTGTGGTTGCAGCACAGTCTGAACTTCCACATTAGAAAAAATTTACTTTGATTTGCAATAACTATTTTTGGGGGGAAAACGATGGAAGCCAACACAAGTAGAATGATTACTTTGAATGGTGTTAATTATGCCATTTGGAAAGGGAAAATGAAAGATCTTCTTTGTGTCTAGAATTTTTATCAACCAGTTTTTACCACTGTAAAGCCTGATAATAAAACAGATGAAGAGTGAAATCTGTTGCATAGACAGGTTTGTGGATTCATTAGGCAATGGGTTGACGATAATGTGTTGAACCATATTTCTGGGGAGACACATGCTCGAACCCTATGAGAGCATCTTGAAAGTTTGTATGCTCGAAAAATTGGCAACAATAAAATGTTCTTGATAAAGCAGATGTTGAGTTTAAAGTATCATGATGGCTCTCCGATGACAGACCATCTGAATAATTTTCAGGGGATCATGAACTAATTATCTTCTATGGGCATCAAATTTGATGAAAAAATTCAAGGTTTGCTTCTACTTGGTTCCCTACCAGACTCTTGGGAAACATTTAGAACTTCATTGTTAAATTCTGCTCCGGATGGTGTGATCTCAATGGATTCCGCCAAGAATAATGTCTTTAACGAAGGGATGAGAAGAAAATCCCAAAGTTCTTCTTCGTCGGATGTCCTGATAACTGGCTCCAGGAGGAGAAACAAAACTCGTGATTCTCAGAATAGAGAATAAAATAGGAGCAAATCCAGAGGCAAGCTTAAGGATATTGAGTATTATCATTGTGGCATGAAAGGGCATACAAAGAAGTTATGCAGAAAGTTGAAGAGGGAGAACAAAAACAAAGAGGAAACTAAAGAAGATGGCAATGAAAATTGCCTAGCCATCGTCACCACTGAAGATCTTATTACCGTCCTTGATGCGGATATGATAAATATTGTTTGTGATGAGTCAAGTTAGGTTGTGGACACTGGTGCCGCATTTCACGTGACATCAAGGAAGGATTTTTTCTCTTCCTATACTCGTGGTGATTTTGGAACTTTGAGTATGGGTAATGAGATTGTTTCTAGGGTGGTTGGTATTGGTACAATTTGTTTGGAAACTAGTGTTGGAACTAAACTAGTTCTGAACAATGTGAAACATGCTCCTGATGTTCGTCTACACCTAATTTATGTTGGTGTTTTGGATGATGAAGTATATGTTAGTACCAACGGTGATGAAAAATGGAAACTCATTAAGGGTTCCTTGGTAGTGGCTCGTGGTAACAACCGTCGTGGTCTATACTGGACTACGACTTCTGCTTGTGTCGATATGGTAAATGTGGTTGAGAGCAATGACTCTTTAACATTATGGCACAAAAGGCTTAGCCGTATTAGCGAAAAAGGACTTAATGTTCTAGCCAAGAATAAATTATTGTCAAATTTCAAAACTACTAAATTAGAAAAGTGTGAGTAATGCTTGGCTGGTAAACAAAATAGAGTTTCATTTAAGTCTTACCCTCCTTCAAGAAAGACATAGTTGCTTGAATTGGTGCACTCTGATTTATGCGGTCCAATGAAGACAAAGACATTGGGTGGTGCACTCTACTTTGCCACTTTTATTGACGACTGCTTGAGAAAACTTTGGGTCTATGTCTTGAAGACTAAAGACCAAATGTTAGGTGTCTTCAAGCAATTTCAGGCTTCAGTTGAAAGAGGAACTGGAAAGAAATTGAAATGTATTCGTACTGATAATGGTGGTGAATATTGTGGACCATTTGACGAATACTGCAAGAATCAAGGCATTAGACACCAGAAGACTCCTCAGCTAAATGGTTTGGCTGAGAGGATGAACAGGATATTGATGGAAATAGTTAGATGTTTGCTTTCTGAAGCAAAGTTGCCGAGCTCATTTTGGGGTGAGGCTTTATTGACTGCTGCACATGTTATTAATCTATCTCCTGTTATTGCTTTGCAAAGTGATGTACCAAATAGTGTTTGGTATGGAAATGATGTTTCCTATGACCATTTGAGAGTATTTGGTTGCAAAGCTTTTGTACATGTGCCGAAAGATGAGAGGTCAAAGTTGGATGGCAAGACAAGGCAGTGCATCTTTATTGGATATGGCCTTGATGAATTTGGTTACAGGCTATATGATCCAATTAAAAAGAAACTCGTGAGAAGTCGTGATATTATTTTCATGGAGAATCAAACAATCGAAAATATTAACAAAGCGGAGAAGCTAGAATCTTCAAGTTTTGATGGTATAGTTCATCTAGATGATGTTCCTCACGCAAGTATGCATGATGTTGTTGGGATTTATGATTACGGTAACGCCAATAATCATGTATTGAATCAACATGTTGATGTTGATAATAACAATGACATTGTTATTGATGATCCTCATGCTCATGAAGTTGTGGACGAATCAAATACTCCGCTTAGGAGATCCGCAAGACAGCGGATATTCCTTCCTCTTGTTATTCACCCAATGAGTATGTATTACTCATTGATGGGGGAGAACCTGAATGTTATGAGGAGGCCATAGAAGATGAGCACAAAGATCGATGGATTGAAGCCATGCAAGATGAGATGAAGTCTCTGCATGAGAACCACACTTATGAATTGGTAAAATTGCCCAAAGGCATGGGAGCTTTGAAGAACAAGTGGGTGTTCAAAGTTAAAGTTGAAGAACACAACTTGAAGCCCAGGTACAAAGCAAGATTGGTTGTTAAGGGATTTGGTCAAAGGAAGGGTATTGACTTTAACGAAATATTTTCTCCTATTGTCAAAACGTCCTCGATTCGTACAGTTCTGGGTTTGGCTGCTAGTCTTAATTTAGAGATTGAGCAAATGGATGTGAAGACGATTTTCCTTCACAGTGACCTAGAAGAAGAAATTCATATAGAACAACCTGAGGGCTTCAAAATAGAAGGTAAAGAAAATTTTGTGTGCAAACTCAAAAAGAGTCTTTATGGCTTAAAGCAAGCTCCTAGACAATGGTATAAAAAGTTTGAATCTGTTATGGGAGAGCAAGGCTATAAGAAGACTTATTCAGATTATTGTGTATTTGTACAAAAATTTTCTGACAATGATTTTATCATCCTTTTGTTGTATGTGGATGATATGTTGATTGTGGGTAAGAATACTTCCAAGATTGACGAGTTGAAGAAAGAGTTGTGTAAGTCTTTTACTATGAAAGACTTGGGTCATGCCAAACAAATTTTGGGCATGAGAATTACTCGTCTCAGAGATGAAAGAAAGATTTATTTGTCACAGAAAAAGTACATTGAACGTGTACTAGAGCACTTCAATATGAAGAATGCTAAGCCTGTTAGCACACCTCTTGCTGGTCATATGAAGTTGAGCAAGAATATGTGTCCTACAGCTAGGGAGGAAAAAGAGAACATGGTCAAAATTCCATATTCCTCCGTCATCGGAAGTCTAATGTATGCAATGGTATGCACTAGACCTGATATTGCTCACGCAGTTAGTGTTGTCAGCAGATTTCTCGACAATCCGGAAAAAGAGCATTGGGAAGCTGTGAAGTGGATACTCAGGTATCTTAGAGGAAACTTAGATGAATGCTTATGTTTTGGAGTATCAGATCCAATCTTGAAGGGCTATACAGATGTTGATATGGCAGGTGACCTTGATAACAAAAAATTCACTACTAGATATCTATTTACTTTTTCAGGGGGAGCTATATCATAGCAGTCAAAGTTGCAGAAATGTGTTGCACTATCTAAAACTGATGCTGAGTATATTGCGGCTACTGAAGCCGGCAAAGAGATGATATGGCTAACGTGATTTCTTCAAGAGCTTGGTTTGCATCAAATGGAGTATATTGTCTATTGTGACAATCAGAGTGCAATAGACTTGAGCAAAAACTCCATGTACCATGCAAGGACAAAACACATCGACGTCAGATATCATTGTATTCGTGAGGAAGTGGAAAGTGAATCATTTCACGTCAAAAAGATCCACACAAGTGAAAATCCTGCAGACATGCTGACCAAGACGATACTGAAAGACAAGTTCGAGTTATGCAAAGAACTTGTGGGTGTGAGCTCTCTCTAAAGAAGATGAAGATACCTCCTTCCAGTGAATGGGACTGGAGGGGGAGATTTGTGTCCAACCCCATTTTGGTTAAAGTCTTAAGTTGGTACAACTTCATACCAACTAAATCTTACCAAGATAACTACATAGTTGCAAAGTTTGAAACTTTGGTATTTTCATGATGTCATTGGTGACATCATTAGGAGTAGATTTCTCCTATAAATAGAGAGTCATTTGCTCATTTCTAAACACACTAAGTTAGAGAGAAAAAACCATTTTGAGAGCAAAGTGAGGTGTTACATAGACTATACAAGAAAAATAGTCTGTAAAGAAAAATAGAGTGTGAGCAATATTTTAGTAAGGTGGAAATCAAAAGAGTGTTATTCTTTTTGAGTGTATAGTAGTCACTTTGAGTATTGTATTCGTGACTACACGGTGTAAAATTCCTTACTATAGTGATATCAGTTGCTCCTCTTGGCCCGTGATTTTTCCCTTATTTAAAAGGGTTTCCACGTAAAATTCTTGGTGTCATTATTTTCTCATTTATTTCTATTACTTTTACCATATATATTTTTGTGCTTGTCCGCGTTTTTCCCAACAGCTTGAAGATGTCCTCAACAAAGAAAGAGCTAGTGTAGTATTAGTACACAACTAAAATGTACTGGTAGGATCACGCGACTATCCCACTAAGTGCAACATACATATGTCAATACAACACAATAGTACATGCATACACCGAACATATACATTATCAACATCATTTACGAACAACGCATAATCTCACATTTCTCAAGATATACAGTTATATCAAGTCAATGGTCCTCTCATGGACCCAAACCCAAAATGTTAGCATACCATACGTGGTATTCGATCCAATGTTTATGCCGGAACGTGGCAATCGATCTCATAATTATGCTGGAACGCAGCAACCGATCCAAGTTAGTGTGTCGGAACGCAACACCCGATCCATTCAACAAGCCACAATCACAATCACAAAGTACATTTTCATAATCATACAATCAAGTCATGGTTCATTGAATTCATCATTCATAAATCCTCATGTACAATTAATGTGATCAATAATGCAACATTCGCATACAAACATGTATCAGAATGAAGCAAGAACAAACATACATCACACAATCATAGAATCGCAACCATCACATACCTTGAAACAAGCTTGAAACCCTAAGAAGCTTGATTGTTCCCTTTCCAAATTCGTTTCGCTTGTTCTTGGTCTACAAACAATCAATATAATATGAGAATCAATAAACAATCACTAATTACATGGATTACCAACAATTCTAACAACCCTAGATCAAATCCATGATCATCATACCCAGATTAGGGCTTTTTCCACCATGATTCTCAGATCAAAACTCTTCCCATCGATAATTACTCATTAGATTACGTTCTACGGATCGAAAAACGAATTTGGGGAGTTAAAACCTTACCTTTAGCCTTAAAAATGGTGGAAAATTGTCAAGAATCGCCTGGGGTTCGTCTTCTTACTCTCAATGTCGAAAAGTGCAGAATAAAGACGTTTTGGAGTTTATTTTTGACTTAAGTCGCATCGGGGCCGCCACAACGGTCCTCACCCTGCTATAACGGCTCGGCCCGGCCGGACGGCTTGCACGGAACCAGTGAGTTATTTTAATAATTTCAAGATCCCCATTTCATAACACACCTTCAACCAACGACACTCAAAAAATACATGTTCACGCTAAGTTCAATTTCGGGAGTTCTACTCGCCCGAATATCTACTCATGTGATCAATTTCATAATTAGATCACCCAATTGCTACCAGATTTCTCTAGACTTTAATGACTCCGATTTCGTCCAAGTTTGGACTAGATTGAGAAATTCCAAGTTACTACGAAAAAGTTTCCGACCCAAAAATTTTCCTCGTTGGCTTTTTTATAACAACGGAACCCGATCATTACGTGTAAACTGTTTAAATACTTGTCTATTGCACATTCATTGACGCTCCTTTTAATTTTACTCAATTTTTTCGTTTTTGTTGTCTTTTATTTACCTTAATTATATTCAAAAGTGAATGATTCAATAAATTAGTATTTTTAGTCTATCAAATATCGATAAATTTGACTTTGGTTTTATATGTGGTGTATCGGATTAAGTGTATTTTATCTTCAATTAATTGATATGTACACTTTTGATCTCTTGTATAACGTTAATTTCCACAAATTTAATGAAATATTTGGTAATAAATCATCCAATTATTGATGTATTTGTATTAGTAGCCGAATTGTAATTTCTTATTTATTAAAAGTGTTTTTTTTTTGCTTCAAATGATTCTTTACGTCACGGGAGGAGTTATACATATTTTATAAAATTCTTAATAAGAATATACTTTCTCCGTTTTAAATTGAGTGACTTGTTTTGATTTGGCACGGAGCTTAAGAAAGTAAAAAATACTTTTAAATTTTGTGGTCTAAACTTAAAGATCTGTCAAATATATCAAAATGTCCTTTAATCTTGAAATTAAAAGTTGCTAAAAAATGAAAAGAATCTTTCCTTTTCAAACAGTCTACTAAAAAAGTAGATCAAATAAATTAAAATGGAGAAAGTAATATTTTTATAATAAGTAATTGAATTCAGTCGAAAATCGTCCATTTAAACAACTAACTATGTTCCTATCTTATTTAGCGTGAATTTCAATTAATTAAAAATTCAAAGCAGATATTGAATGCCAAATGAAAAACTTAAAAGATGAAAATGAAATCATCTTTGACCCTATAAACTCTTTTAATAGTGGAACAAGATCATGCCATCATTCTAAAGTTGTGAAAGATTCAACTTTTATTGGCAAGCAAATAGATATACCTTATGTTAAAAGATAAAGAATAAACTCAATCGTCAATATGACTCAAAATCATATAATTTTACGTGTGAAATTAAAAGAATGCCCTTTGCTTTTTTTATAATAATAATTGAAAGCTGGCTAGATCTCAATCATTATTAGTCATAACATTAGTTCATTTAATCAACAAAGAAGCCGTATTATAGTTGTCTTTAAATTCTGAGATCTTTTCAATATAATTTTATTTAATAAATAAATATATACATAAAAGAAAGAAAGTTTTGGAAGTTAAAAGCTATAGCCTATACATATGTTTATAGCATAGGCTTTCAACTGTCCTAGAATAGTTTGACAATAAGAGAATGAATGGATTTAAAGCTGAGACTTGAGAGTGGGCGGCTTTTATATAATAATAATAATAATAATAATAATAATAATAATAATAATAATAATAATAATAATAATAATAATAAATAACTAAAAAGAATAAAAAGCATTTTGTTCTATGTGAGGAAACAAATTCCACATTGTACAACCAAAGATAAACTCAATCGAATTTAGGTTTATCAAGCTTTCGAAAGTTGCATCACTTGCATGCATTTTTTAAATTATTACCCCCTCTATTTAAATTTAATTGTCTTAGCTTGATCAACATAGAGTTTTAAAAAAATATAAAAACTTTGAATATTGTAATCTTAATTAACTAAATATATGTATAATGTAACAATAGTCCAATAAGAAAAAATATTTTTAAAATAGACTAAAAAACAAAGTAATTTGAGATAAATAAATTAAAAACAGATAAAAAAATATATATTTATAAGAGAAAGAAATCTAAAAAAATGATCATAAACTTGCTTTCGGTAAGTGATGATACCATAGTTTATTTAAGAATTAAGGAATGCACTCATAGTCTATAAAATGTTGTGCTAAACTACCATAATTTATAAATGCAGTACTTGGATTTAAACTTGAACCCCTTAATTATTGAATAAATCTCTAATTTTATATTTAAAAAATTCAAAAAATATTATATCTACAATGTATTTTTTTATCGAGAAAATTCAAAAATCTCTTTCACTACTCTCTAAATCTGCTCTGACTACAAGTAAAAGAAAGAATGCACTTAAACTTGTTTACCTAAGGTAACATAAAATTGCGATTTTTGAACATATTGCTAATTAAAAATTTGCCACACCCCCTTCCCCCTCCCACTCTCTTCAAAAACAAGATTTAGTATTATATGTTTGTTTAATGGACAACGTATCGTAGTACGTGGAGGTGTTTAATAAATGTTTAAATTTTGCCCTACCACATGATATAACTCAATTGCAATTCACTAACAAATTAAAAGAGGAAAAGATGAACAAGAAAATGACTAATCAACAGCTATATCTCGAACTGCGAGTTGATTTTTATAAATGTAATTTACTAGCATTTGGTTTAGTGCAACGCTAGTGAAAACTTTTTTGATAGTCAATTTATTCAAATTATATATATTATATAGTATGGTTAGCAGTTAAAATTGGGCCAAATCAGAAAAAACATACAAGATCAAGATTAGAAATTATTGCATATGAGTATCTAATGGGACACTCATAATTACCTTTTTCTCTCAATTTCCATGTGGGACATCCACATGAATTATTACAACTATATAGGATTTTCTGGAAGAGTTCTTATATATATCTACTCTTTTTTTTTCTATCGTAGATACAATAAATCAGTGCGAGCATGAGTATATATGTTATTTCGTTTGTTTCAATTCATGTAATATAAATTTAATTCAAAGAGTCAGTCAAATGTTTATATATAATTTATATTACATTTTACGTAATCTATAAATAATATATATTACATTTATAGTACTATGCAATTTTGAAATATAACATATTAAAAAGGAACATAAGATAAATAAATTAAATGGAGAAAATATTAAATATAAAGCAAATTAAATTAAAATATTCAACAACAAAAAAAGTCAGAAAGTAACTAGATGTCCGTAGTTTCAGCTTTAACTATAAGGCTAGAAGTATCTAAATCAATTTTTCATACAAACAGATAAAATAAAGATTATGATATAGGCAGGTGAAACAACTAATTTGTTGCTTCTTATATAAGGGAATATACTATTAGTACTCCTTTTATTTTAAAACTATATTTTTCACTATTGCTATTTATGTTTATTCTCAAGTTACTCAAAAGGGTTTGGGATAATGTAAAACTTCATTAAAAGCAAAGGATAAATATGAAAAATAAAAATAAATCAAACATTCAATTATTTTAAATAATGAAAATATGCCCAAAATATTCACTCATTATGAAGTGAAGTGAGTTTAATTTTAACCTTTCTTAATAGAAAAAATTACCTTATTTTTGTATTATCTACAGAAGTAGTATTTATGACTTTTGATATCATTATACTTGATTGTGAAATATGACTGGACCATTAACAAAATAATACAATCCATGCAATATGATAGAATAAACATTTATTCTCAAACCAAAATAAGGAATGGACAATGTAACTACAGGCATAGATTTTAATATGGTTGATTAAATGTACTTTTACAATCCTAGAAATGAGGCAACAAAACAATCAACACACCAATGCTACATTTTTATTATTTGGCTCTTCATTCTTAAAGGGGACCAAAATTGACTATTACCAAAACTCAAGCTGCTCACACACATATATATATTAAATTAAATAAAAAAGAAAAATATATATATTTTTTATATTTGGCTTTATGATTTAACCTAAGTTATTTTGTATCATGAATCGATCTTACCGTCAATAATTAAGTTTCACTGTGATTTGAATTTGAGACCTCATGAGACTCTCAACCATTTCATTGACCACTAAGCCATAACCTTGTGTACTGTAGTCGATAATTAAGTTCCACTAAACCAAAACAACTTATGTCCAAAGAATTAAGTAAGTTTGACATGATAATTGATAACCAAGACACATAGAACCCAAAAAACCCAGCATATATAACATAGGGCAAATGAGATTGATCAGAACTATTGGGATCCATATGTTAAGAGTGAATGACAAAATGTCAGTCTCATTGATGAATCATGACCAATTAGATATGTCCTTTTTATGAACAAAGAGTTAAACGTCCAATTAAAGTTGTATGACTTATTTCTTTCAATGAAAAATTACAAAGATGAAAACATGGCCATGTGAAGCCTACCCAGTTTGTACTCTAAATATCATAATAATAACAACATATGTAACTGGTTGCAGTGTGCAATCACAAACATGAAAACGTCCAAATGGCTAGTTGGTAAGGGAACATTGATTGAATCATTTTAGCAGAAAATGTTATGTTGCACACGTGAGATCATTTAATTTATTTCTTACTCTTATCACAAAAAAAAGTAACTCTAAAGATCATAGATAAATAGTCACCACATATTATTTCATTTGTTTTTGTACCAGAATATGACACTTGTTTGATGGACGCTTGTTGAAAGACATTATGATTTATATATAATTTTTGATGTGATAGTAAATCGTTTAATTCCAATACAAAAAACTCTTTTCTTTCCATGGACAACTTACCGATTCGAACAGGTCATTGAATATTCACAACCGAAAAAAAACAATTAGAAAAGTAGTAGTAAGATAAATTTAGAAAAAGTGGAGCGTTACATGACACCATATGTCGAAACGTGGTCGTATTTTTAAGTGGAGAAAAATTAAAAAGCATATATTAACCTAGTGTAAAGAATGGGTCACAAAATTATATAGGGGGTCCATAAATTGTTGGTGCATATACACGACTTTCTTGCTTTTTCTCTTCCTTTTTGGAATATATACATATATAGCCTTTCTTAGGCTTATTCTAGATAAATCCTCTATAATATTCACCAAAAAAGATTCCTATTATGCTATGGTGTTGTCATATTCTATTTTCAAAAGATCCTTATGACGAGAGGGAGTTACTTGAATAGAAAGTACCCAAATATGACATTAGAGAAAATTCCCACTTTATTATCACATGATCAACAGGGAAATTTCACCGACGAACCATTGGGTTCTTATCATGGGGCCCAAATCATGTTAACAGTAGTACCAAAGTAGGCCCAATATTATAATGTACACCATTGTAGATCCAGTAGGAGGCATTTGGGTTCTTATAAGATTAAACTACCTTATTAGACATACATCACTACTATATATATTAATATTATCTTTACTTTTAAACAATTACATATATTACCATTTTTAGTATTTTATACCATATATTAATATATTATTTGAAAATACTATTAGATACCCACATCCCTTAAAACTATTATTGATTAATTATCTGCTTAAATAACTCTTACACTCCAAATCAATCATTGTCTCTTAATTCTCCCCTCCCATGTTTATCACTCAATTATGTCTCCTCCTTCCTGATTCAAGAATTTCACCTTACAATTTCATTTCAACAATAGTTAATCTACTCTCTTCTTCTCAAGATATCATCACCACAAATTCTCCTGAACCCAAATATCATT
>JAJOOH010011710.1:0-41351 GCA_029582605.1 Solanum gracilifrons | reverse complement strand
ATATATTACATATTGACGATCCTTGACTTCTACGCGATTTTACTTCTTTATATTTTGACACCCCTTAGTCAAAATTCTGGCTACACCCCTACATGTGACTTTCTTTATGATCATGAATACAATAAAAATGAGATTCGATTTCAAAATCTCTATGACACTCTCATACTATATTGACACGTATAATTATTTTCAGCACTTCTAGATGTTAGAATTAAATTAACATCATACATATGTTTCACATCACTCATTTGACCTCTTTCATTAATTCCCGTCACGGTCTTTTTCTTCTAGTAAAGTAATCCTATTTTAGTTTCTAATTTCCACCCCACTAGGATCATGTGATGACAAAAGGTATTGAAAAAAAAGTTTTAAATATTTAATTTTTCATACAATAATTTCATATTTAGTTAACCAAACTAAGAAAAAGTAAATTTAGTGTTTGGTGGTAAGTACTCTAAGCATAGGTTCGCTCGATAGGATTTAGTAACTTTAGTTAAAATTCGATATTAATCAAGTAAGGATGAATTTAGACATTATTAAAAAATATGGAATAATAAGCTATGTAATTTGATAATTCTTGACTAATTAGTTGTTAAATAGGCAACAAGCTAGATAACTGAATTTTCTTATTATTCGCTGTCGAATGAAATTACTACAACATTCTGGCTGGTAAATTTTTTTTGTCCGTCGCTAATTTCTCATTTTTTTCAATGTTGTATAAGAAAAATACTAGTAATAATTTATGCATGTAACTCCTTAATTCCTTTTCTTCTAGACTAGTAGTGCTATTTCTTTTTATCTAGAAGGCGTTACGTTCCACCCAAGTTCCATTGAAAAAGGAGAGATAAAAATAAAATAAAAATAAGAAAAAATGAACAAACAGTTATTTTCAAAATTCTATATATATCATTCACTTCTCCACTAGTCCACAACATATAAAGAAAATATGAAGTTATTCAAACACAAAAAAGAAACTCAAAAAGAAGAAGAAGACATAGAAAATTTGGAAACAATTTCTTTATGTGATCTTCAAATGAATAATTATGAAGGATATGAAAGTCCAAAAATTTCCTCTTCATCACAAGAATTTTTCGAATTTTTTAACGAATATTCTGAAAATTATACATTTTCAGATATCATTTTCTGTGGAAAGATAATCCGCCATGAAAATGATTCTGTTCATCAAGAGAAGACTTTATCTCCGTTATCTCGATCCAATTCGTTTCACCGGCACATTACTGCGCCGGTGAATAGTCAAAATCGGGCCAGTTCGGCCCGATTTTACAGTTCGCAGGAGAGGGTGAATATTAGTGGACTTACGTCTATGTCAGCCAAGTCTCGGAGAAAAATGTTCATGTTTGGACCTGTGAAGTTTAATCCTGAAATGGAGTTAAGTGAAATTAAGCAGAGACAAGGGCGCCGTCGTTGTGCTCTGCCGCTACCGGTGATTCCGATGAGTGAAGACGGCGGAGATACGACGGCGTTGGAGAAGAGCAGGAAGAAGAAGAAGGAGGAGGAGGGTAGGCCCACTGGGAAATTGATGGAGTTGACGAGTAGGCCCCACTTTGTTAACGTGTTGGCCAAGTCATTGAGGTCTTTTTCTCTGCGAAAACATTGCATGGCCTTGCCATAGAAATTATGACAAACTTTTTGTTAGACGATAGCTCGATGTCACAAAGATAGCCGACTTTATTATCAAAGAAATAAAAATGGGGCGACAATTTTGCATCAGATATTCGGAGGTGTGGAAAAAGTAGAAATCATCAAAAAACGACGATAGTTAGCGGAGTTTTCTATAGAAAGACCCCTTGGAGAAGAGTCGGTGCTAATGGAAAATGAGTATTGAAATTCAATGCTATGTGTAATATGTTCTTCTATATGTAGAGTTAGAAGTGTTTATAGATCATAAAATCTAGCAAAAAAAGGTTATTGAATTCTAGATTAATTATTTATGCATATGATGTAAATTAATTAACAAATATTGATATTCGAAAAGTTTTACATTTGATTACATATAAATTTCATAATAAAGCGACATTTTCACGTTGATTATATTTTTCTACTGACTTTTTGGATTTACTGTTTCTAGATTGAACAATCTCCTTTTTAAAGGCTAGCCAATAAGGAAAAATACACAAGTTAAACTCATCACATACTCTTCTAGAATCAGTGAAGTTGACGTAGTGGTTTCATTAAAATCTCTAACAAAGATACGAAATGCCAAATATCACATAATATCTTCGGGTTTTAAAAAAAAAAAGGACTTTCATCATACCAAACACTACCTAATGCTATACTAAAAAGTTTGAAATATCCTATCCCGGGATGAAATTTGAGATTAAATTTGTCTCATGTTTGATTTGATGTATTGGCTAACCCTGGAGTTATAAATGGAGTAATTGAGTTCAAAATTAGCCACAATTAGTTTTTTGTAAATATTTAGTGAATTATAGCTTAAGCTCTAAATCCACCACTTCAAACGCGGGGGGGAGCTAAAAATGGCAAGGGAAGTAGTATACTCAAGAACTAGACATACAAAAAGTAGCTAATGGGAAAGAATCAACAACAACGTACTCAATGTAGTCCCACAAGGTGGGGTTTGGAAAGGATAAAGTGTACGCAAACCTTACTCAATCTTAGAGGTAGAGCTTAATGGGAAAGAATGAATAAATACAATCCGACTCTTATGAAAACTAGCAAGTATGGTAGAAATAAGAAGCAACACAAATACATATGTGTTCTATGGTACAAACAAATTAAGATATTCAATCAAGTTCATAGCAGGCACTGTTCAATCAACTGATACATACCTCCATAATTATGTACTTCAGTTACTTGCATTTTGATGAGAGTCTGCTTGACATTGCTTTGACCTTCAATTTCATGACGTCTTCATCGAATGCCTTATCTCTCTGAGAAAAGCCATACCTATTTCGGCATAAGAGTAACAATGCTCTCCTCATAATCTCCACACACATCTTACCTGCTAGTACATGTGCTAGATAACTCTGTTCACCAATGCTTACACATATGGGAAGAAGTCACTTAACGATTTTAACAGTGCTGGGAATCATACCCTAGTCTCTTATGATTTTCATCTCACTTCATTGACAGCTAGGATGTGCTGACCTTATTCTTAGGTGAAAATAATGAATGAGGTGTCAATCCATATGTATTTTCTGCCAACCGATGCATGCGCCCGTGACAAGCTCAATTATAACTTCATCGCCTTCTCTCATGTTCATTTATTCTCCCCCGGACATCTCAAATATGGCCATCAGCAACTCATTGTGCAGGAGCACCAAACATACACTTTACATTTCAAAGCAATCCCTACGATGAGAAACAGCCATTGTGAGAGCTCAGTTCTGTGCCATCATCAAGTTTCTGTCAGTTGATGTGCTGCTTCTTCGTTTCTCCAATTTAATGGGTTTGACAACCTTTTGGACTAACTTTTGCTTTAAACGCTACACACTCCAAGCTCTATGAATTCAGCTTCTTAATGGGCCTCCTAAAACATCAGAATTTGTTCAAATGAAAATGTCAAGAAATAGAGCTTGCAAAACATAAGAGGCATAAATTGGAAACAGAATGAGGACAATTATCTGGCAGAGCTCGTCTCTCAGATAGCAATGATATTTTCAGTTTCTTCATTAAACCACAAGTTAGGCAAAGTCTATCTTACTAAGTACTAACCAAGCAAAACAAGAATACTATCTCTGGAGAACTCTAGCACTGTATTTGGCATCCCTTCAAGGTTAATAAAAGAGAACAATGATAGAAGATAGATTGCTCGTGGAGACTTTATGAATCTATCAATAAAGGGTATCTGCAGGGAGATTGATTTTCCAAATCTTTTAGTTATAGTTCTTATAGGAGTACATTAGTATGCTATAAGCTTCCAGTCTCCATAAACAAATCCTTTTCTTCTTTTTTTGATGACAAGGGAAACCCGCAGCCGCTACCCTTTGGGTGCGCACAGGGTAAAACCCCTGCTCCTATGCAATAGCTCGCAAACCATATAGGAGAGGTAACCCACACTAGGCAAGCCCGGTGCGACAAGTTCGACCCAGAAGGCAAACTCTTGCTTTCGCTGGCAAGGGGTTTCGAACTTGAAACCTCCAACATGGAAGTCCCAAACCCAAACCCAAACCACTGGGCAACCCCGAAGGGTAGTCTCTCCATAAACAAATCCTGAGTTGATCTAAACTCTGGATGACAGGTAATATAGACTAAGTGGACCAGGAAAAACCTGAAATCAAGATTTTGAGCTCTAACCAATCCCATTGCATTCTCGAAAAGTAAATGTTGGTCATAAAGATAGATATTTTTTTTAGCTTGAATATCTATCCATTAAGTAGAAATTAACTTCAGCCCTAGATAACTAAATTTGAACATCAACATAATTTGATTTCAACTTAGAAATATATACACTCTAGTGTTAGAAGGTCAGGATGTGCTACCAACGAGCATTCACATACTCAACTTCTTCAAAAGTGGTCGTGATGTATCAAAAACATGTCCACTTAGGCCAAGCCATATATAACAAGATCATTGGCAAACAGTGATTCAAACTTCTCATCTCCAGACTACGTATTAAAAGGAAATCAACGCAGATCCTGATTTGTTATTTATTGAAAACCTATCAGCTTTTACATTCATGAAAAAAAGAACTGTATTCAGAATACCAGCCATATGAATTGCTCACTACTTTTTCTTCAAAGATTGCCCACTTTAAACCAGAAGAACAACTCTTTAAGCAATGTTGAATAATATGCAAATGCTGACTTGTACTATTTTATGGAAGAACATCATACCTGAACTGCCTCCCCTGAAGTGTAAAGCTGTTTCTCATAAAGGATTATCTACATTTGGGCGTTTCATGGATGCCTTTTGGTATCTCAATTTTTCGATCTCCTTCTCCAGAAAGTCCAAAGTTGTATCAGTTACCTGGTTCGGAGCACACCCTGCTTCCAACATCATCCTTAAAAACTTATAAGATTGCTTAAGCTGACCCACCTTGGCATGAACTTCGATTAGTGTATTGTAAGTGACAACATCTGGATTTATTCCACTATCTTTCATCTGCTGGAAAAGCTTATTTACTTCCTCAATTCTGCCAGCCTTCCCGAGGGCATTAATCAAGGTGTTATACATTACAATGTCAAGGTAACCTCCCTGCTTCATCAGTTTGTCTAGTACGGCATCAGCAAGATCAGCCCTTCCCATCTTTCCCAAGCCTTGGATTATGACATTGTACGTTGCTACATCAGAAGGGCAAACCTTCTCGCCCATTTCCTGTAAAACGCCCCATGCCTCATTGAAATATCCCTTCTTGACAAATGAACTCATCATAGAATTGTAAGTATAACTAACAGGGTCAGCACCCATGTCGGTGAAAATTTCAAATAATTTACAAGCCATGCTCAATTTTCCTTTGGCCAAAAATATCGACAAGAAGGTATTCACCATGTCAATATCAAAAGAATCTGCACTTTTAGTGTCTATTCGTTTTCCTCCAGTAAGAGAGAACGTTCTTGGAGAATTACTTTGGGAGCTAACTTTATTAGCCAGCATGTCCATATATGGCGATGATGACCACGGATCACTTTCCTGATAGTGTATCTCAGCATCCTCTGCCCCAAGGGCAGTATCTGTCTCAGCGTCTGTTAAGTTTTCTAGGCCTAGAATATCACCAAAGTTCCTGTTGGATGGAAAAATGGGTGTAAAATCTTTTTCTCTGCTCTGTGGAGCTTTCATTGTAGCCTCCATACTGTCTTTCCACCTTATAATAATTGGAACTAAATTGCTATCCCTGATGTGCTTCATAAGCCTCTCTGTATAGTCCCAATGTCCCTCCCTGTAGATTGCAATCAAAAGAGATGTTATAGTAACCAAATCAACAGTAAACCCTCTTGCTTCCATCTCTTCCACCAACTTCAGTGCTTCGTCAAGCCTATCTTCCCGACAAAGATGTAAAATGACAATGCTGTAAGTAACCCCATCCACGAAATTATTGCTTTTCTTCTTCAAATCACAAAATAGGGTATAAGCAGCCAAAGCCCTCCCATTCTTGAACAAGCCATCAATAAGAATATTATAGGTCCAACAACTGGCTCGTACACCATCATCTTCAATCATTTTCTGGAATAAATTGCATGCATCTGTCAACTTTCTTGCCTTGAGTAATCCATCTAAGAGGGAGTTATAAACAATAGTATCTGGACGTATGCCATTGTACTGCATCTCAGTGAACACTTTTATCGCATCATTTATCAGGTAAGCCTTAGAGCAACCTTGTATAACGATTCGGTAGGTATAAGCATCAGGTTCCAACCCCGATGATCCCTTTAATTCCTCCCACACAACAAAAGCATCCTTAACCTTCCCGAGCAAGCAAAGCACATGAATCAAGCTATTATAAGTACACAAATCAGGACTAAACCAACTTCCCCTTTCCTTCATTTCTTTAAAAAGACTCAAAGAACTAGACAAATCCCCCCAACATCCGAATGTATGAATGCATATATTATACCCCCATCTATCAAACGGAAACACATTCCCTCCCCTAAGCTTATCAAAAACTTGTTTAAACTCAGCTCTCATATTACCCCTCTTAAGGCCAACAAGCAACTCATTACACGCAACGGCACTACTAACCCCAATGCTATTCCCATCATTAGTTTCCAACAATTTAAGGAAAATCGACAAAGCTAAATTAACTTGATTCTTTTGTACAAGAGCAATAAGTACAGAATTATACACATCAGGACTTAAACAACTAGAATTATCCAAATCTCCTTCTACAAACTCCAAAATCTCAAGAGCTGAATCGAAATTACCAGTTCGAGTAAACGAGTCGAGTAGTAACTTAAATGTGGCCGAATTAAGCAACACTTCATCATCCTTCATTGAGTTTAACAATACAAAAATAGCTTCCCGGTGATTGTGACTATAGCAAATGGATTTGAACATTTGAGAGTAAGTTTCAGTAGAGTGTTTGAAATTAGGCCTGAGAGAACACCATTTGAAGAAGTCTAATTTCTTTTCAGCATCCAAATTGTTGCGGCGGAGAACTTGAAGGACTAGGCTTTCTGATAAGGGAATTGAATCTCCATACTTTTCTAGGTTACGTGTTCCTCCTGGCTTTATCAAAGCTTTTGCAATTGAAGCGACGACGAGTAAGTTTCCGACCTTAGATGCCGCCGCCGTCGAGCTCTTACCGGCGTATGCAGCTCCGGCGACGGAGAATTGTCTTCTACTGTATATAACCGAGAGATTTCTTTGTACTTTTGTGGCCATGGCAATAGTGACTGAGCTGAAGGTTTTCCATTAAACTGCATTTTGCGGGAGAAAGAGGATCCACTGTGGGGCTGGGCTGAAATGCAATTACATTTTAAACCCTTTCAATTAAGTATTTATTTTGCTTTTTTGGTACACGAGTGTAATTTTAAGAATGGAATATGAAAAAAGTTAAATTAATAAGATTTTTTTCCCCAGTAATAAATTAATAAGATAGTGATGTTATTTTTTAATAGATTCTCCGCTCAATTAATTCATTTAGTAATTTCTAAAAAAACAACATCAATTTTAGTGATTAAGAATTATATATTTAGAATAATTTAAGAAAAAATACGCTAAGGATGTGTCTGATATGGAGGAAAATATTTTTAAAATATGTTTCCCAATTTTCTATTTCAATGTTTGATTCGCTAAAGTTGTGAGTAGGTAAACAACTCTCTTAAAAATTAAAAAAAGTACATGTATGATGGACGTAGGAAAATAATTTTTATACTCTCATCACCCACCATCCCCACCCTAACACTTGCCTCTCATAATATTTACCTAAATTATATATAAATACTTTTTAAATAACTTTTTTTATTTTACTTACCAAACATAAGAAACTAAAATACATTTTAAACTTTGGAGTATCAAATTTTCTTTTTCAAATTTAATTTCTTCAGGTGAATTGTACGGAGATATCGAGGGAAGGGTAGTAAATATAAGAAACGTTAAGAGAGTAGGGGTTAAAGGTTTATGCTATCCGAATATGATCGCAAATACACAAGTTGTGCTGAGTTATAACCATGTGAATACGTATTATTTCTATAATACGCGTACATCTAGTATAGTATTGTTGGGAAATTTATTTATTTTTATATTACTTATAAGAGTAAAAATGTGATGAATTAAAAAATAAAAAATTAGTTCACCCGATATGAGGTGAATCCGCTTAACTATAGCAAAATCACTGAAAATGAGAGAGATGTGAATATCGATGATTCTATCAGGATGCTCAAAGAGTATGCACTTAGAGCCTTTCCACATGCCATTGCTTATTGGAGATTATGTATAACTTCAAAAGAATCGTTCTTTATAAATCAAAATACAACTCAAGACTAGCTTGGGATAAACATGTAGCAGTTGCTGCAAAAACAGTCAATATGCTAAAACTGAATCAAAACACACAGATTTCCTTCTGAAAGATAAACAAACCATAACCAAACTCTTCACAAATCTTATGATTGTCACCTTAAAGAGTTAAAACTCGAACCGGGGTTTCTCAAATTACTCCGGTAATAAACGATATTGCAATGTTCTCCACTGTAGAGATACAATATAAAGCTAAGGGTGAGGCAGGTAGAGATGAATATTCAAGTGTTGACACAGCCATATACATGCACATTTTAGCTATTGTGAAATTGAATCTGAGTGCATTTTATCAATCGCATATATATTCGACTACAAGCAGCCACATAAGGACCTACGTTGATACCAGGCCGGATGAGCTACCAAGCACAACGCGTTTAGTATAAAATGGAAGGTTGTGACTAACATGGCTAGGAGTAAATGGATCAAAACTATCGCCGTATGGGTTTTATTTTTGAGCTTTTTCCTCTTCTGTAGTTTCCTCCTCTTCAGCATGTTCTATTTCACTGGCTAACTTCACCAGATCTTGGACAAGGATTTTTCCTTCTGTTAAATATACCAATTAAAACACAAAAAAGATACTAGTAAGGAACACATACATCCACAGCGGAAAGTTAATAATAAATAAATAAAATAAAGTCCTCTGTCCTAATTATGTGCAACATTTTCTATTTAGTGACACCTAACATTTCTAAAATGACAGCAATATTTTCACAGTAAGATTCAAACCAAGCCTCGTAATCATGCTTTCAAGATCTAATCAACAATTGTTAATATCTCATTCTACGACCATTATAATAGGCAAGTCAAATTGACTTTTTAATCTCCAGATATAGTTGGGAGCTTCTTATGTCAAACAGGAACTATCATAAAACACAAAAAATCGTGCTACTCCGTCGAAGCCAAGAAACTAATGCCCACATTACTAATATCTGCATAACTCTATCCAGCTACCAAATGACCCCTAAGTCACTCAACATGGACCCAAATTTACCTCCTTTTTGTTTTCTTTTTGAAAAGAAAATGTGAAAGATAGCAAAGATTTCGTGTATGTATATAGTTAATTAATTGAGTGATCTATCGCTCCAATCTATTCCCACTTGATGTGCAGATTCTCCTTTTGATCTGTATAACAATAATGTTATCTTGCAGAAAATAAAATTTTCAAATGTACATTCTTCAGTTTTTTTAAACGTATATTCCTTCTGAGTAGTAGTTAAAGTATGATAGAAACATGTACATACAACAAATCGAATCATAGAAAAAGAAATAGACTACAAATTACTAGTACGTAACTACGTTACATCAATCTTTTTGTAATAAAAGTACTACTATAATGTGATTTTTCATAAACAAAGATTCTACCATCAGACTCCTTCCATTTCAAAACATATATGTGGATTAAGAGAAAAGCTAAATGATTGGACTGTTTGGTGTTTACTGGGAAACTATGTGGAATTAAAAGCGGTATGTATTATTACTATTTTTCGCTTTGACAAGTGATATCTAAGATGTTTCATCAAGCAATCACCAACTTCAAAATATCAATCTAAATCTTACTTTCTTATGCTAGATTATCTCTTTTATCCCCCTAGGTCCTAAAAAATACAGCAGATATTGGGAGGTATAACCATAACCATGTTTCATTACAGTTGTAAAAACACCCGTTATAACAGGAAAAAAAACAAGAATTATCAAACTATTCATGCCTAACCTCTGTCCTTGGAAAGGTTGGTTATGAGCTCCTGAATACCCTCCTTCGCCAATGTATCCTTGAGGTATGAAGCAGCAGATGCCACCTCCTCTGGAGTGACTTTTCCATCATAATCCCTGCCGCAAGAAGCACAACGGTTACTTCATTCTCCAATATTACTTCCGGTGGAAACTAAAAGCAGTAGAAAGTAATAAAGAAGAAACAATAAACAAAATTTCTCCAAAGCACGCAACCTGGCACGACACCACGGGTTATAAAAAGATAGATGCAAATAAACAAGATTTCTCCATGAAGATTTTTTTTTCTTTTTGTATGATTGATAGTTCAGCAAGATAAAACAGGTCATATCTTTATGAAATAAATAGATGTAAGTGTTTCCCCAAACCACAAAAAAAGAAGGATTTTAATATTTGCATTAACCAAAGAGACAGGATGCACAGATGCATTGACATCCACTGGATTTATTCATCTGAGATTCGCACTTCATTCCACGATTTTCTGAAGCATAAGATACTCCATATACTACATTATCTAAGAGAGAATAAATACCAACAGGCTTGTGTCCCAGAACAGCCATCAGTGGCTAATGGCCAGAACTCCCCAACCCCAAAATTTCCTCATGATTTAGATAATGTAGGTGAGAACAGTTATAAATTGATACAGGTGATCATGCTTAAATTACTTCAAATGAACAAGCTAAGCAGAACATGTATATATTGGATATAAAAACCTCAATGTTCACTTGCAAATTTGTTATTATCTATGTGGTGCAGTGGGGCAGTAGCAGTCATTAAACTCGGGTGAAATATAGAGATTGTGTTCAGATTGCTTAGAACTGCGTCTTTGTAGATTTTTGGATAGTACCTTGAGTGCAATTTGTAATCCATATTATTAGTTTCTCTGTACATACCTATCCAGTAACCGCCAACGATCACCAATCTTGGCATCCACATCATCAATTTCCTTTTCAAGTTTTTGGAGCATTGCATCAACCTGTTGAGTGGTAATGCCAGGAGGTAATATGAGTGTTCATGCATATAATCTTGCAACTATAATGCAAAAAGGAAATCAAGAATTGGTGTGAAAATTTAAAGCCCAAAGCTAAATACTCCTAGGATAATCAGCTTTACCCTATTAATAAGTGCTGAAGAAACTTTATCATCTACAGTCCTTTCTTTAGTGTGGTCACTGTCCTCCTCCCTCGCTGCTTTATATGCCTTTCGGGCTTCTTCTTCACCTTCAGGGCCACCTTTATCCACCATGCTATTGTACAACTCAATCTGCAATTATCGATACAAAAACAGCTTCAACATTGAATGTGTAGCATTATCATTGTATTAGCATACGTACGCACTATGCTGTGTAAACAATTTCTAACCACAGTAGAAAAACACCTATGAATATGATTGCAAGAGGACAAGGTGACTGAAAGCAGTCGAGGGATAAATAAAGTGTAACACATGAACGTTTTTTTTTATGACAAGTAAACCCCCAGCCGCTACCCTTTGGGTGCGCATAGGGTAAAACCCCCGCTCCGATGCAATAGCTCGCAAACCACATAGGAGAGGTAACCCGCCCGCACTAGGCAAACCCGGTGCGACGAGCTCGACCCAGAAGGTAACACATGAAAGTTTAAAGTTTCAAAACCATCCTCCATCCTCTTTACCTACCACATTTATCTTTGAATAATAGAAACTTGATCAAATACTGCAGTAGACCTAAAAGAACAGCACGCAAGCAAGTTGGGTACCCGAACACGCACCCAATTATTTTCCATTGTCCAAAACCTGTCTAATGCCTGCTGCCCTTTTAAGTCTTGTAATCTATGACCTGCCCCAGTTAGAATCCTAGAACAGATAGCTCGCCATGAAAAAGGTAGTATTTGAAAGAGGAGAATCTATATAGACACATAATCACATGGCTGATGCTGAAAGATCAAAATAACAAGAGGCAGTAAATTCGATTGCACCATCGCCAATATTGCTACATAATAACCTCAAAAGGTACTAATTAAACCTCATGTAATGCTGACGATTAACAGGTATTATTGCAAAAGTGCTTAACAAAATGCTCGATGTAATCTTAAATATCAATAATGGCAAATATATCACAACTACGAAATATAGAAACAAGCATAAGATAATAAAGTGCGGTGGTATCAGATATCAGAGGGACAATTGAAATCCCATTGATGAACATTCCCAAAACTTCATCAGAATGACTAAGGTATTGGAAATCAGGAGAAATTCATACCATTCCCATCAGAACCACAGCTACCGTAAGCTAATTGTGATTTAAGTTCTAAAAAGGAAAGTGATCCAAAGTCCTAATGTGAACAATATTGAACTAGTAGACATTGCAAGACCCCATTCAAACTGGAAAGATAATGGAAAGACATTCACATTGTTTAAATAATGATAAACACAATAATCTGACTTCGAAAAGCAAGCTTTCCAGTTTAGTTTCTTCAAGAAAGACAACAAGAACTACAGTAACAGATTTAGCATGAAATCTAGGAAGACAGTTCCCTTTTGCTTAAATTCCTTATCAGGCATGTTAAAATATTTCACAACAGTAATATTCAAGCAATGATATGTTACCTCTTTTTTGACAAGTCTCAAAAACTCCTGACGCTCCAGGCTTACGGACTGAAAGAATAAGCAACAAAGCAGGCCATGATCAGCAAAGATCAAAGATCCAATGTACAAAAGAAAAGCTCCAGCAAAGTACTTACAGAAGCCGATGATAAAACAGCAATTGCACGACTAAGCTCACAAAGCTGCTCTTGTTGATCCAAAGTTTTTGTTTTCTTTAGTTCTTCTGCTTCTTTAGCTGTTGCAAGGGTCATCTCTTCCAAAGCTACATCCTTCTGTTTATCTTTCATCTTAGCCTGCTCTTCTTCTTCTTCCTCTTCCTCCTCCTAAAAGCAACGACTTTAGAATTAGTAGTCTAAAAACACACTTTTTGATAAGGTAAATAATTTTATTAATAATGGGGAAATCACACACATACAAGCAGTATACCAAAATGTATAGAATTACAGCATAATATGATTCTCTATGACACCCAATCTTCTATACATATTGTAACTTCATGGGTGCACCATAAAGAGACTAGGAATGAGAGGCTATTCCTCAAATGTACGTAGTTTTTTCCTTCCACAAAGATGCTTCTCCTACAAATGCTACGAAATCAGAGGTATAGTTTCAAAATGGTCAACAGATATCTTCAACCATCATCACATAATTTATTTGAAACCTGACACTGTAGTATCCACATTTACAGTGGAAAGAGATATGGAAAGTAAAACCTCCTTTCAAAGTGGTATGCTTTACTTGGTTAATAATAAGGAAAGCTTGTCTCACCATGATAAATTTCAGAGAAGGGGTTTCCAGCTCAGCTCTAGGTGATTTCTATGTCATTAGGAAGCTGAAACCAATGGGCATCTTGTCTTACACTGTTCAATTACCAGATAACTATAGCAACTTTTTGCGGCTCAAGCTAAAATAGTTCGGGTGATGCCCCGAGTACTTTTGACCATACACGTAGTTGGAAAGGCATCAAAGGAAAAACTTATCACAAAGGGTGGTGAAAGATTTTTCCAGTTTGCATATGGTGGACAATTTGGAAAGAGAAGAATGCTAGATGTTTTGAAGGCGAGAGCAGTTCAATCCCAGAAGATCAAGAGTCCTTGTAAATCTCTTTTTTATTTTTGGTGTAAAGATCAGCCACAAGATGATGCAGAATCATTACTAGACTTTTTGGCCTCATTGTACATTTTTGTTAGGGACTGTAACTGTAGATATGATATACCAGGCCTTTATTTGTGGCGCTGATGAATATAACAAACACACTACCATTTTCAAAAAAAATAAAATCCACATTTAAGATTTTGCATCCAAAAGGTAAGAAAGATGTTTGTAAAAAGAACTGGTCAGGAATTGGGTTAGGAAGATTAGCAACTGTATCAAGCACATGAAAAAGAGGAGTTCTGTATTATCCCTCCCGGGTCGCACGTATAAGTTTTCACTAACAGGATGGTAAATTTAAATAACAGTGATGTTAAAATTGAGCCAACTACTAAACTTCTCTCTTAACAAAATGGAGATGAAAGGTTTATACTGAAAAAGTTCCATGTGACTTATTTCTAGTGAGTAGCACTTTATAGAATTTTCTTATAAGAAAAATCTACATTTTTTCTCACTTAACCAAGGCCATTAAGTTTGGCATAGCGTATTAAAAGCTGAAAGTATGATTTGTCTTTCAAGTATTGCTAACTAATTCTGGAAACAATATTCTAAACTTGACCAATATGAATTCTTCCCAATAGTTTAAAATAATATTTAGGTTTCATGACCCATAAAGTTCAAATAGAAGGGTAAAAGGACAGAGGGATAGAAGCAGTGCTTAGTTCACTATATCATTCATTAGCAAGAGCGCATTCCCATTAATTCGTCTTGCCACTTATTCATTTTTAGATTAACAGTCAGCACAATAGCAGAAACAAGATTTTACCTTGATGAGCTCTTCCTCCATTTCTAAGTATTCTAGCTTTCTCTTCTTTTCAGCAAGAGCATCTTCAGATGGCATAGATGTAACTTGAACAGTGTCCACCACCTCATCTGGCAGTGATGAAAGTGTAGCTTGAACAGCTTCCTCCGGTTTTACTTTGCCTGACACTGTGAAGGCTCTGTGGAGAATAAAACAGCACAGTCACATGCTCAGTTGATAGTCCATATCACAAGATCCTGGAAACGTGGAATGGAATTACCTAGAAAGGATTAACAAAGAAGATGGCACTGAATGGTTGAGCGATAAGTCCAGCCAATCTCGCAACTGCAAAGATATTAACATGCAAGAATTCAAGATAAGTCTTTTGCACTTCCATAATGAAGCCAACATATTGAAGTTCACAAGCAGAATTTGAATATGTTAGCACTGGAGAATGAGAAGGAAATGCAGTGTGTTGTGCTTCCAAACTGCTGTAAAATAAATACATTACCATATATACTAGCTTGTATTTGTCAAGGTCTCAACTACTTCATGTCTATATGCATGCTGATGATATTAGGACTGTTTTAAATATTCCTTCTAGAAAATAAAAGGAGCAAAACAGAAGCAACAGTGAATTTGCTGTCCAGATATCACTCTTCTCTTTTTCAGATTAATTGTTCCGGCATATACTCCATTCAAAGGCAATAGATCCTTGCATATAATATGAACACCATCAGGTGTCCCATATTTTGATGTACTTAAAGCACTTTCTTACATTGTCCGATAGCTTCAAGCTACTCCTGAGGTGGTTTTGAATACTTTGGGTGATCACAGGCAATGCAAAAAAGGCAATGTTCAGCTGGAATTGTGGCAGAAGAAGGAGAAGACAACAAGCCATGGAATGTTGCTCCACTAGCACTTATGTAAGCCACTTGGAGAGAGAAATAAGAGCTTTTGAAGATGTAGAGATGAACTTTGTACAACTGAGAAGTTCCTCTTATTCCTTGTTATGTTTGGTGCACCCATGATTCATGAAGTTCCTTTATCATAGAAGATTGGGTATCGTTATTAAAAAACAAATCTTTTTGCAGGTTTTTTACCTTTTTTAAATATTGGGAAAAAGGACAAATATACCCCCAAACTATCATAAATGTATGCAGATACTCTTCCGTCCAAAAATTAGAGCATATATACCCTTTATACTAACGGACATACACGTGTCATAATCTTATCCACCGACCCGACATTTATTAAATATCGGATCGACGGATAAGATTGCGCCACGTGTCCCTATTTAATCTTCCGTTAGAGTGAAGGGCATATATGCTCTAGTTTTTGGACGGCAGGGGCACTAATGTCCCAAAAGTATGACGGAAGGTATCTGCATACCATTTACGATAGTTCAGGGTTATATTTGTCCTTTTTCCCTTAAATATTTCTTGTATAGTGCTGATTTTTTCCCAAACATCAATAAACTTATTACTTTATCAAAAAGAAAAACTGTAGCACAAATACCAGCCTGGTTAACATTTTCTGAAAAACCATATATCCCATGAAAATTTACTTGAACCTACTGATGCAAAATCTAGTGGCAATTTCAGGCAGCTGGGAAGGAAGGAGTACATTGTACCCAAAGCCAGCTGAAAGACAAAGCTAGCAAAAGATTTTGGGGAATACATTGCATATCCAGCGAGCAAACAGCAGTAATTGACAAGACACACATAGAGCAGGGAGAGGGGATCCTATAGGACAGAAACAAGAGGATTGGGAGGGAACAAAGATGAAGTCTTAGGATAGAAGAAAGATTTGCCCCCACCAAACAATAAAGTCAAAAGCACCAAGAGATGTGTCCCTTGCTTTCAAGAGCATTGAATAACCTTTTCAAGAATAATTTAAAGAGAAAAGACCAGAAGATTGTTTGAGAGACTTAAAATACTTTTGTATAATTGGTGAAATTTTTTTGTTTTTCCATGAAGTTCTGGAGCAGGTGTGATACTCTCTAGTCACTGCTGATGACAAGAGGCTCTTTGTAGAGAACTAGATTTTGATGTAGGTTTCTTTACTTTTTGTATGCATCTATGAGGTTTTTCTTTTCCAACATTCCAATAAAGATTTACCTATATCAAAAAGAAAATAAGGGATAGAGTCGTATCAGACCACTTGGAATAACACACAATTCTCTGGATAAATACTTGTCAATTTTAAATTTTCCAAAGCCAAAGAGTACTTCGAAAGTAATAAAGAACATATCAAGTTTCTCATTAAGTTGTTTCAAATTACTATACTAACTACAAAATCTAACTAATATGACCAAATCCAGTAGTTTCTGCAAGATACACCAGAGTTGCAAAAATAAAGACACCAAAAGGTGCAGAAATAAGGTGCAAACCACTATGCACAAGGTAAGAATAAATGCACAAAATTTAGAGATGGAAGTAGTTAATTTTCCCGAGTAAAAAGTTTACACGAGACTAACAAAAGATCAAAGCATACCTGCTGTTGCATTTCTTCTACTGAGAGTAATCCAAGTAAGCCTCGTTCTCGACAGGCTTGACGGAGCTCATCCTCCGAAAGGGACTCTACACCCTCTGCTTGAATCATCTTGTCATCGTTCTTAATCCTACCAAAAGCAGCAAAGTTCTGTTAAATGAGGGGAAATCTGCTTCTACAGCACATTCATCACAAATATTGACTTATCTCCAAAATGAAGACGTAAGCACAAAGATCAAGTGGAAATCTAGCACAAATGTGTCCTTGGCCTCAGTTGGCATCTATGCCCTTCAACTTTGGGTGTGCACAAGTAGGCACGTAAACTTTTATAAAGTTGAACAAGCAGATACACGCGTTCTACATGACATAATACAAATCAATTGATCTCACGCGAATTGTCATGTAGGATGGGTGTGGCTAATTGTTCAACTCTATACAATTTTAAGTGTCTATTTATGCACACCCAAAGTTGGAGGGCATAGATGTCAGTTGAAGCCAACTTAAAGGGTGCGTTTATATATTATGTCTTTGACCATAAGAATGAAAATCAGTTCTTAGACAAACTGACCATAATAGTGAAGATCAGTTTGTTTCTAAGATAAAAAGGCAGACTGAAGAAGAAAAAGATAAATGACCCATTTAGGCTCGAGTTATTAAATTTAAAAGGAAATAGAGATCAGCTGACTAAATATTTGTTGAAGAAGGGAAAAAACGTAATTTGGAGAGAAAGGCAAGACACAAGTTAACTCTAAATGAAAACCCGTAATAGTGAAGACCAATTTATACTAATAGTGAAGACCAATTTATACTAAAGAAAAAAAGGCACAACTGAAGGAAGAAAAGATAGATGAACTATTTAGGCATGAGTTATTCAGAAGTACAAAGGAAAACAGAGATCAGCTGGCAAAATATTTGTTGAAGAAGAAAGATAAAGAACATAATTTGGAGAGAAAAGGATATAAAATATTACGCCCAAGTTAGCTCAAAATGAAAAATAACGACTTACTTTTGGAGCCTCTTTCGAAGCATGAACCGCAAGTATGCATCAGTTCCAAAGGGGTTAATACCCATATATTTGCACATATTCACCAACCTCGGTCTGCATTTAATGAGTACTTAGCAATGCACTACAATATTTTAACCATTAGCAATATATGCAAGAACGTTACCATTTAGTAAGAACAAAACCAAGAAAGTGTAATAAGGCAGAAACCTGCTGATATTATCCAGAGTGAGCTCATCATTGAATAGCTTGGCAAATCCTAAAATTTCCTCATTAGATACACTAGCACCCCTTCTGACCTGGTCAATTTTTATATCAGCATTTACATTTACAGTAGTTAGATAGGAAAGGGAGGGGGAAGAGCAGAAATAAGAGCTCTTTGGTTTAATAATTCAAGATTTGCCAATTGCAGAAAAGTACAGATGAAAGAAAATCCAAAAGAGAAATGACAAATAAATATTTTACCTTATTCATGAATTCATCAAGATCCTCAGCTGTATTCTTTAGTTCTCCGCTTCGCGAGTTTTTAACTTCCTTTGCCATCTCTTTGACTGTTTCTTGTAGAAACTTTGCATATTCGATCCTAGCATTCAGCTTCCTTTTCAGAGCCTCCTAAATTTTGAGCAATTGAAACACAATAAGGACATGCATACACAGAGGCACCCATTGTTAGTTAAAGACACTAAACAACTTCCACACTCTTTTTTTACTTCGGCATGGTACATTTTTTAACTTCAACATGGCATTTTTTTAAACTTCAACCAAATATTGTCCAAACACCTATAACTGGATTCTCCCTGTTACACACTTTCACGAGCAGACATATATAAAGAGAGCGGCGATGCCCAATAATTATACCAAAGAAAATATATGATACTCTAAGGTATAATACAACCTGCAGAAGATTTGACTATACGAAGCACAGAAAGCTCTAGATTAAATTGAAACAATAACCAAATGAAAAGCTTTTCCCCCTACACCAATCCACTGATATGTTAAAGAGCTAAAGAGGATATAATGTTTTTCCGTAACTTTACCACAAAGCCTTTTCTTCCCCTTCTATATCCAAGGACTCATATATCTTGAGAATTGACTTACATCCTAGAGATTTGGATTATAAAAAGCCTATACCTCTTCCAATGAATTTGTCAAGGATAGCAATCTTGACAAACTGCACATGCTAATTCAGGAAGTAAAGTATTACATGTGTTCCAATCGTTAAGCTTCCACAAAGACAAAGAGCTCACACATTGTGGAATATCTACACTACAGAAAAGGGAGAGCAAATGGTAGCTAGGTAAAGGGTTTTTTCGAAGCGTATCATTGCCTCACAGATATCCTTCAAATTAAGCGACTAAAGGAGTTTAACATTGAAAGGAAACACTAATAATGAGCGCAGATGACTAATCAAGGGAAAAGTCAAGCCATAATAGAGGATATTTTTCTTTGAAGGAAATAGGGAAGAAAGCAAATCAATATCTTTCTTATTTCAAAGAAAAAATATTTCATAGTTTTACTATCTTAGTTGAAATTATTTTACTTATAATTTTGCACGCACATGGAATCTGTCACAAATTCTGGCGTCAGAGATAGAGAGAGGAATGAAGCATCAATAAATGTTAGCACAAAAGAAAATAGCCACTGGAATAATTGGCACAATCCTTGCCTCTTCTTTCATCTTATCTTGGAAGGTTGACGGCAGCATGTTGGGAAACACTGCCAAGAATACTGGCAACAAGAACTCCATAAATGGAACAATAATAAACACTGCAACAGGAACCAGCCTAAAAATATCAGCTGTTGTCCTTGTTAGTTGTTGCCTTTCCCTCCTGGAAAGACTCTTCCCCTTAGCTGTTTTCAACAAGAGCCTGGAACATATCCTAACATCAGCCCAAAGTAGTTTGGTACCCAACCAATAGTGTTGCATAGTTGATTTAAATTCATCCTTCCAGTGCCGGATCTTCTTTGCCCAGTCCCCCCTGGAATTAAGTGAAAAAGTGACTTAAGAAAAAGGTATAGAACACTACCTATCTGTTCTACAGGAATAAAGTATAATTTCAACCTGCTCATTGAAGCAACAGCTCTCAAAGCAGGACCAATCCCTAATAGCATTGCCCAAATTTTCTTTAGTACAGGTTTAATACTGATCTGTGAATCTTGAAGCTGTTTGGCTTTTGCTTTGGCTTTGGCCATGGTTAAATCTTCAACTGCTTCATCGCATTCTTCTGGTGAAGCTTCTTTCTTCTGTTTAACAGCTGGTTCTGCATCCTTATCATTTCCTTTACCAAAATCAGGTTGACCTGCTGCAGCTGTCGAATATCGTTGTTGGTGTATTATCCACCTCCCCCCCAAAGTAGGAAGAGACCCACATCTTCCAACTCTCAAACCCAAGGCTGGAATTTCAGATGAGTTGAGTAGGACATGCTTTCCCCAAACTTTTAGTAACTCATCTTTGGTTGACGGACATGAACTTCCTTCATTTCTGTTATCTGCATACTGAGGTTGATGAGTTACCGTAGAGCACCAATCCCAAGAATTAGACGCCTTAGATGATCCCCAGTTCTCACAGCTCGAAAAACCTCGAATGAAGGTATGAGGTTTCGGAGTAGAATCAAAGAGGTTCCTCTTCCTTCTCAATATTGCTCTTGAAGCCATTAGCAAAAACTTCTTCTACTTTGCATACAGCTCATATAGCATATCCCAGAAATTCTTTGCCTGACGCCAGCCTGACCAATAGAACAGAATATACTGAATAAAAGATCATAATTAACTAAATACATGGAATCATATAAGCATTTCACTTAACAGAATTTTTTGGATCAACTAATTAAACAGCATCTGAATCTATTTCAGTTTTATTTTCTTCTTTCCTCATTATAACCACCTCCTCGCAAGACAGAAAAAGGACTCGCAGTTGATGTAATTGAATCTGAGTGAGAAGTCATTATCAGTCTATACCAATTTTCTCCACAACAGTTATTAGTAACTATCATGTATCCGTGTTACAAATCGTGCTGCAATTCAATTCACCCTAAACTTCACTTTCCCTTTCCAACATTTCAACTTTTAGGTGTAAAATTTTTAAATTACTAAATACAAAACAATAATTTGCTTATCATCCATAAACACAAGTCCATACAAGCAAACAAAAACTTAATCCAAAAATCCAAATCATTTCGCACTACCTCAACTCAAGCAAAATACAGTAAAATGCTCAATGTATGCATTTCAAATAAGAACAATCATTGAACAAACAAATGTAAGCTAAAATTAATAGAAAAAAACCACAAAAATAGTATTAAAATCAACAGAAAACAGAAAAAAAGCCATTGAATTAGCTCTCTGACCTGAAATGACGATCGACAAATTCGTATTTTCGAATGAAAACCAAATCCGCAGTGATGAAGAATTGATTTTTCACTAATTAATAATATTTTTTGTAAAAATCAAATCGTTTTTTTCGTGTGTAGAAATTTACAGAGAATTTTGGGAGAGAGTCTTCGCGGTAATCAATTTATAGTAACAGCGAATACTGGAGTAGGGAGCAAGAATATTTTTTTTCCCTGAGAGATGAGTAGAAAGCTACTAAAAGAGTTAACTGGGCCGGATTTTTATATGCATGGGCTCAATGTATTGGGCCATTATGGAAGTGTGTTGGATTTATTTGAACTTTTGGCCCAATATGAAGACCGATGATTTACGAGAATGACCTAAGTGGTCTTGTATTTTCTTTATCATGTTTGTTCAATACACAAAAGTTTAAGTTTTTTGACTTTTGACGTTGAAGGTTTGCCTATAGGATAAGTGGGGGTCGTAAAATTTAGATCATTGATTTTCAAGGTCATTGGGTGTAATTTCCTGGTTTATGGTCTGTTTTAACGAGTCAAGTGCACTAACGGCCGATTTTGTGACCCTATTTAAGGCATAGCCAAAATGTATAAACTTTTGTAAGTTTGATTAGTGTGTTTGGTATGAATGTGAATATTTTTCTAGAGAAAAAATTTATTGGAAAATAAGTTGTTTCTTCTTTATTTTCTAGTGTTTGGTAAGTAAGTGAAAATATTATGTAAAAAGTATATATATGAAATCTAGCAAAACGCTATTGGGGTGGAAGGAGGTGAAGAGAGGAACCTTGGGGTGGTGGATCTGAGATGGTCAGGGGTAGAGGTTGGGGGCGTTGGATAGGTGGGGAGGATACAATATACATATAATGTCATTTATAGAACTTGTTTTCCCTACATCTACCAAGAAAGCCATTCTCCTCATTTAAGCAATTTGTTTTCTTAGAGAAAATGTATTCTAGAAGTTTTGTCCAACCAAACATAGGAAATAAGAAAACAAAATCAAGAAAGTGTTTTCCTCCATACCAAACATACACTTAAATGGACTTATTGCTTGTGATTTCCAAGTGATAAGTGAGGACTTTTAATGGAAAAACTACCTAATTATACAAGCATTCATGTCATAATTATTAATCCACTCTATAATTTTAAAAAATTACTTGTTATCTCACTAACTAATAATTTCATACTAGATTTCAAGTAAGATACACCACTCTTTCATATTTCAAGTCAGATACATGTATTATTGATATCAAATACATTTTGAAATGCAGATACGTAGGGAGAGAATCGACTGAGAGAGTCTGTGTATTCCAAAATACATGTGAATCACACTAGATACATATATATGAGATACCATATACATTATGGAATAGAGATACATAGGGGGGGGGGGGGGAGTGAGAGAGGAGAAAGGGAGAGAGACGAGCGAGAAAGGAGAGACGAAAGAAAGAGAGAGGAGAGAAGTGTGAGATAGAGTTAGTGTATACATGCAAATCACGCTTGGATAGAGTGTATTTGAAACAAATTACACCTAATTTGACTCGCATATATTCAAGATACATGTATTTGAGTGAAATAGATGTATGTATATGGCGAAGTAAATGTGGTACGAAAGGTGATTTCAAAAACTAATGAGATTTGTGTTGTTGGCTCATTTTTAATTTATGGCCTTTGGTTATTCTGTTGTTTGAGCTTAAAAACAAGTGCTTAAACAACAATTGTTGATCTTACTCAAATACTACATAAATACTTAAAAAAATAAATTAAATTAAAATCATCTAAAATAAAATAAGTCAATCTAAATAGGTTATTAGATATATATGTATTTTTTTATTTTTTTAAATTTTTTTTTGTGATTTGTGTCACTTGTTAGTGTCTCTGGAACTAGAATGTTTATTGATAAACTGTGTTTTGGTTTATAAAATGGAAAATTGTAGCAAAAATAATTTACCTTTTCACATGTTATTTTGTGGTATTACAGTTTTCAAAATTTCAATTCATTATTAAGTTTGGAAAATCTCATATTGAGGTTAAAATACTCCATAGCAAGGGCGATATTGTATTCAAGGAAATTCAAACTTGAGATATCCAATTAAAAATGAATGAGTACTTATTACTCAACCACAATCCTCGTTGATTCTATTACCACATTTAATCACTTGACAAATACTTTGTATGAACTAGTGGATGTATGTGGCAAGAATAATTATGAAGAAGACCAACATGACAAGAGAATTAAAAATAACCACATGATCCCTGTCCCTTGAATTAAAATGCTTGGGAAAAAGTGGTATTTAAAATTAGCCTAATTTGTCTACTTGACACCCTTACTTTTTTTTAGCACAAAAATTAATTATCAAGACTTGGAATTAATTGTTATCACGTTATGTCATATTTTTCTTGCACTCGATAAAAGTAAGAATGTTAATCATTTAAAATTTTACTACATATATCTTATATGCATATTTGAATCTTAATTGAACTAAAGTTACTTTTCAATTATAAATGTAAAAAATATGACTTAATATATCGGTTTTCTTAAATTTATCAGTAAACTTTTAGATATATATACTCAAATTATAATTTGTTTTGATTGAATATATGACAAGATAATTAAGTATTTTTATTAGACATTTTTATCTTAACAATTTGAAAAAAATTATTCATGTTCTAATTAAATGTCCATTGTGTAGATAAGTTAACCGTTTAAAATATATTGCATGATTTAATTGTACACATTATCTTCAATAAATTGTAAAACTTCATACATTTTTCAATTGAGAAGGTTACGGATGTGAAAAATTTGTTTGAATCTCAAAATTCGAAAAAGATTGCGTAAATTGAAACGGATGAAATATTTTTCTTATAGTACAACACAGTCACTAACAGTCGCACTAAGTCAATAACACGAAATCCTAACTAAGAACACAATCACTAATAGTCGCACTAAGTTGATAACACAAAACCCTAACCCAGAACACAATCACACTAAGTCGATATATAGCATAAAACCCTAACCTAGAAAACAATCACTAACAGTCGCACTAAATCGATAACACAAACCCTAACCTAGAGCACAATCACTAACAGTCGCACTAAGTCGATAACACAAAACCCTAACCTAGAACACAATCACTAACAGTCGCACTAAGTCGATAACACATAATCCTAATAGTAGCAATTAGTCAATGACACAACAAAACACTATAAAATCCTAACAATAGCAACTATAATAGGTCGATTCCAACACTCTTTACACTATAATAATCCCTAAAATCATAAAAATAGAAAAAATATGATCTTTATCAAATAATGTAAGAAAATTCTAACATCTTAGACTTTCAATTCCATGTTCCTCCAAGAATGTTGACCAAGAAACGTTAAAAGGAAGATGATCACCACTATCGTTTGACTTGAGAAACGAAGAGACTCTAAAAGATGAGAAATAACAAAAGATGAAGACTTTTCTATTTTTGAAATGAATCAAGTCGGATTGAAATTAAATTAGCGTGAGCACCACACACGTTGTCCGAGGTGAGGGAATGGGTCAAAATGACCCTTTTACAAAAATATTCAAAAAATTTATGGGGTAATAGGACACTTGCAATTTCGAGACAACTTCAATGATAATTTTATGTCTTTTTTCTTTTAAAGATAAATACTTATAACATTTCAACACTTGTCCAAATAAGCTAAATAGTATTTAATTATTCAAGTACTTCATTTAAATATCTAAATAAATTAAGATATTATCAATATCAATGGATATTCAGCATAAAAACATTTAGTTCATGGTGATATTGGGTCATTTTCAGTTGTCAATCCTCAAAGATAATCTTAGATTCAGAATAATACACTTTATTATTATTTTTCAAAAACTTTATGAACTTGTACATGCATGTGGGGTTAAATGTTATCGAGAACAATAATGATGAAGAAGGCCAATTTAAGCACTAGAGCATTTAAAATAACCACTATGGTCATGTCAATTGCTTTTCACACCTACATTCACGAGCATAATCGACATCAACCATCATATCTGATCGTCACTATTAGTAGCCACCATTTATACGGAATATAATTAACATTAATCACAATTTATAATCACCATAAAGATCAGTACGCACATCACAAACTATTTCTATCATTACATAACTAGTGATTATTAACCATTACTATCAACTGATCATTGTTCATCACTAATTATTACTTCAAACACCATTTTTAATTATAATAATCAGTCGTTATAATCACTAACTATTACCCAAGCTCTCGTCTTAAAGTTGCAATAAGAATTTTTCAGGTGAGATTTAGGGTTTATTAAAAAAAAAATAATTATTGACATATATATTATTTGAACGAAGTATGTTTATTTGTGATCATTAAAAAATAATTTATAATTAACATTGATATTCTTTGAATCAAATATATTATATGAGCTGCTTTTATAGTAGTGAAGATATATGAGAGCCACTTTTATAACGAGAAATATATTAGCTTTAAATAATAAAGTTGATGCATATATCAAATCTTTTACTTTATATGCACCAAAAAAAATAGCAATTGCAAGTTTCCTTTATCATTAAAAAAAATCAAATTCTTTTCCATTTTTCAAATTTATCATCAATTGCTCAATGTTTTTAGTTCATAGGGAAAAGGGTTTAATCTACCCCTAAATTTTGTCATTTAGAACTGATATACCATCGTTATGAAAGTGGCTCATAAATACCCCTATTGTTATACAAATGGCTCATAGATACTCTTTTCCTCTAACGGAAGTGAAAAAAATAATTTTAATTCATAAAAATATTTTGTTAAAAAATATAATCCCATATGGGTATATTTAATCCTCTTCACACATATTTTTTTGACTTTTTTTGTTTCAATGACTAATTTAAATTTATTATTTTGATGGTCAAGTTTATTTATGTCGTTTCATTAATTTTCTTGTAAAATTTATTATATATAACCCTTTTTTTTTTCAAATATAAAAACTAAATCACAATATAGCCGAAAAAATGGTCTTAAATTATAATCTAGCCTAAAAAAAATTAGTTTTAACTTTTTTTCTTTACAGGAATGAAAGAAAAAATAAAATAAAAATAAGAAACTCAAACAACAATAATCAAAGAAGTCAAAAAATAATTTATGTATGAAAAAGATTAAAATATACCTTGAACTTTGCTAAAAGGACCATATATATCCCTACATGTTTTTTTTTTGTTTAAATTAAAAGTTAAAAATATAAATTGAAAACTAATTTTTCCACTCCTGTTAAATGAAGGGTAAATGTGAGCTCATTTTGTAACAGTACGGATATATGTGAGTCGTTTGTATAGTAATAAAAGTATATATAAGTCACTTTCATAACAAGGGACATATCAACTCTAAATGACAAAATTAAGGGTATAACATGACTTTTTCCCTAATTTATATGTGCAAAAGTTAAAGCAAACATAAAATATGATACATTTTTAATTTCCACAATTAAATACCCCTATTTATTAAGAGCACCACAAGAAGCATCACTTTCAATAAATGTCTGTCGGCTTTCACTCCCTATCTCCTAATTCTCATTTACGTGACATTTAATTTCGAGATTTAATTTTTTAAAATTTAGTCGTAATTTTAAAAATTAAATTTTTTAAATAAAAAGTATATATATAAAAACTATTATGATTAACAATTTCAAAATTTTAAGAAATATATATAAAAAAATTAATTGACTCTCAAAATTTTAATTATACAGACTTGTTTTTTCCAATTTGTTGTTGAAAATGCTGCATATAAGACAGTTAATTTGCCTTTATTTAAAAGAGGAATTAAATTCTTGTCTGCTGCCAAAAAAAAAAAAATTAAATATCATAGCATTGCCTCCCCCTACAATAAGGGGCTGTTTGGTTTGAAAAATTATATCATAAAAATTATAACGTGCAAATTAATGATTTGTAGATTATTAATTTAATCTGATTTTTTAAAAATTTGATTCGTTCCGATTAGATTTTTGCATTCTTGAGTATGGATCTGATTTAATAAACTCTGATTTTTGAATTATAAAATGAGTTACTTTTGTTTAAAAAATTTAAAATGAGTTGTTTTGTATTTCCTTACTTTAAAAAAATGGGCCATGCTTAATATCAATAACATATTATATATTAGTACTATTCTGATATCACCAACCATGGTAGTCTTAATTTTCCAAACTTAGAGTCGGATTGATTTGTTTGGTGTTTTTAAGATAAAATAGTTTTTACGTAATTTTGAAGTGCTATAAATATATATTAAAGTTAAAATAACAAAAATTAGTCAAAGGTCAGAAATTAAAATTCCCAAAAGCCTATTTGGCATTGTTGTTGAGAGGTCAAATGTGTTTTTTTTGAAAAATCAAGTGTTTGATAAATCTTTAAAACTGCTTTTAAATAGAATTAGAAACAATATTTCTATTGTTGGAAATAAACTAAAAATTTATGTTGTTTAAAAAAAATAGAATCAGAAAATTATTTTTTTAAATACTAAAATATCCCTTCCATATATACATATTTATTAATATATCTCTTATTAATCAGGGGAAAAAATTAATTTCGTCCTTGTGTTATGGTTTTATTATGATTTTAGTCCCTGCAATATTTGACTTCCCTATTTAACCTTTAATTAAGCAAAGAAAATGATTTTAATCCTTTGCTAGCTAAAGTTACAAATATAAACAGACACATCACTACTGTCAAGGATAATTACAATATAATAATATTATTACTATTAAATAATACTAACAGATTTTTTTATCATTTATTTGGCTGCCTAAAATATCATGAAAATATTGTCGTAAGAATCATCTCGCCTCTCGTATCCAACACAATTCTAGAGTCTCCAACATCTCAAAATACGAAAATGGATAATAAATGAAAATTTATTTTAAAAATAAGTGATAAGTAAAAATAAACAGAGGAAATATTGTCTATTACCAAAAAAAATAAAATAAAATTCTTGTTCTTATACTACCATAGTCCATAGCATTGCCTCCCCCTACAATAAGGGGTTGTTTGGTTTGAACAATGATATTATAAAGATTATAACGTGCAAATAAGTGATATGTAGATTATTAATTTGATATGATTTTTTTATAAAATTGATTCCTTTCGATTCGATTTTGGTGCTCTTGAGTATGGTTCTGATATAATAAACTATGTTTTTTTTTAAATTATAAAATGAGTATTTTTGTTTACCAAATTAAAATGAGTTGTTTTGTATTTCTTTACTTTTAAAAGGCCATGCTTAATATCAATATCATATTATATTAGTACTATTATTATTCTAATACCACCAGACGTGGTAGCTAGGGGTGTTCACGGTTTGGATAAAAATCGATCCAAACCGATAAAATAAAATCGATTTTATTTGGGTTTGGTTTGGTTTGGTTATGGTTTTATTAAAAAAAAAAATGAAGAAATAACCGAACCAAACTAATGAATTATATACACATATTTTGTTAATATACATACTTAATAGATTGTTTTTATAAATAATTTTAAAGATTTTATATATATTTTCATTAAATTTCTTTATAATTTACTTATTGAAAAAAAAATGCCTAAGATGAAACATTTATCTTATTGATTTCATGTATATGAGTGTCTATGACAATTCATGTGGGACTGAAAATGTTATTGTCTCTTCCTTCTAGGCTAATATAGTGAAATTTAAAGCTTTATTGATAGTAAATTTAGTAATCGAAAGTTCAGTAATAATTTAAGTCATTATAACTATTTTTCGTTTTGAATTGATTGTTGTCACTTTTTTCACATTTTGAATGAATTGTTTCTTTTATTTTTGTGTATGGTTAATAACCGAATAACCGAACCAAACCAAACCGAAACCGATAACCACCAAACTGATAAATGTATATTATATTTGGTTTGGTTTTGATAATTTAAAAACCGATTAAGTTTGGTTTGGTTTTGGTTTTAACCAATAATCGATCCAAACCAACTCGTGAACACCCCTAGTGATAGCCTCAATTTTCCTAACTTAGAGTCGAATTAATTTATTTTAGATGCTTTAAAATTATAATAGCTTTTACGCAGTTCTAAATGCTATAAGCACCTACTTTAAAATCAAAATAACAAAAATGAGTTGTGTTTTTTGAATTATAAAATGAGTTACTTTAAAAAATAATAAATTAAAATGAATTATTTTGTATTTTTTTACTTTTTAAAAAGGCCTTAACAACAATATCATATTATATTATTATTCATATTATATTTGAAAGTATAGTTAAGACTAATAATATTCACTCTTAAATATGTTATTTATTAAATTTTCTCTTATTCTAATATCTCCAAACGTGGTAGCCTCAATCTTCCTAACTTAGAGTCAGATTGATTAATTTCACGTGCTTTTAAATTAAAATAGCTTTTACATAATTTTGAAGTGCTATAAATATCTATTTTAAAGTTACAATAATAAAAATAAGCCAAATATCAGAAATATAAATTAAAATTTCTAACTATTTCTCCGTCCACTTTTACTTGTCATAGTTTTGTTTTAGCATCAAACTATAAAAACTTTGACTAACATTTTATGATGTATTTTTCATCATATTGATATTCAAAAAGTTGTAATTTATAGAGCTTTTCGTATAATTTTTGAATATCTAAATGTTTATTTAAAATATCAAGCTAATGTAATTTAATTTAACATTAAAAATTAATTAAATTGATTTTCAAAAAAACGCAATAGAACAATTAAAAGTGGACGGAAGAGAGGGAAGTATAAGCTAAAAGTCATTCCAAACGGGCTCTTAAAATCACCCGCTCTTACCTAAAATTCCTGATACGTGGCAGCTTTAGATTCTCGGTGACTTTTTCAGTTTCAGTGAACTCACTGTGACATTAGATAAACCCATGTCACTGTTTTAATTAGCATGTGGTATAAATAGAATCGGAAATTGTTTAATCCAATCACTAATCCACCTTTTCACTCACTGTGCATCTCCAGCTAACTTTTAACCAAAACAGCCATGGCGGCGACGGCGGCGGTGTCACAGATTCCATTGGCAGGGCTGAGGAAGAAGAGTTTGTTACCAGCATTGATTAAACCAGCTTCGCCGGGAAGAACCGGTAGCCGGAATTACAATTTCGGTCTTAAAAAGCTCTCACCGGTAAATGTTATAGCGAGTAGTAATGGAAGTGGTAGCACTGACAATGGCGCTGTTTCTGTTACACGTACAGCTCCATTAACTCCTCCTTCGCCTTCTAGCTCTCGGTGAGTAACATTTATGCATATTCTGTCATTATTAGATGCATTTGAAGTTTTAGTTCGTTTGGAGCGTCTGTTTGGATATTGGTTATTTTATGATTGATGAGTTGTTTGGAGCTTGATAAGAGAAAATTGGAGGTAGTTTGGGTTAAGGTACAACTAGAATAGGGCAACGAATAACAGTATTTGCTTTCAAAAGTTTGTTCCTTGCTCTGTATCGAATCATTTTTCATTAGGAAATATGGTTCTATTTCAATTCCTTCGAAGTTTCCTTGGAGAAATTTGTGTTCTAGCAAATAGCAATTGATTAATGAAAGTGGTTATTTTGAAATCATTAAGGTGTTTTTTGTTTCGTTTGTCAATTTGAAGTTTGTCTCCATGTATCTATTATATTAGGGGTTGTCCATAGGAACATTTGAATTAAACTAGTTTATAATTGTTTTGATGGTGACACTGATTTTGTGTAGTATTTTTTTTTTTTTTCATTTTGATTAGTAAAGTACACAAGATTCCAATTATTTTGGCTTTTCTATCTCCGTATCCAATTGCACGAATCCATTTGATGTTGTTCCATGTATAAAATAACAGCTTTCTTGGTTGATTGAACTTTTTGACCCAGTTTCGTGATTCTAATGGAATAATTAAGCCAACAGTAAAAAGTGTTACTATATTGCTGGAGTATCAGATTTTCTGTCAAAATATCAGCTTTTTAACCAACTGATTTATAAAAAGATGAAACTTTCTCTGGTTTTTGTATATATAATGAGTTTTTTGTACATCAATCTTCTACAACCCTTTATATCGGGTATTCCCTTCCCCCTTATTTTTTCTTTTTGAACTTAATTCAAAGTGGAAGAAGGCTGCCAAATGGATAGCATGACAGGTCCAGGATCATTTGCATTCTAGTTGTACAATTGACCAGATTTGGTTATTTCGGAAAATTAGTCTTCTATGTTATTTAGATTTTGATAGAATTATCAAAGAAATAACCTTCTTTACTTTTTGATGGTCACCATGAGTTAATATAGAAATTGTTTAATACCTTGGCCTCATGGAGTTGTAATTCAATGTTTATATATTACCAGGGTGAAAAGTCACACCATTTCAGTATTTGTTGGGGATGAAAGTGGCATAATCAATAGAATTGCTGGAGTTTTTGCTCGAAGGGGTTACAATATTGAGTCACTTGCTGTTGGTTTGAACAAGGATAAAGCTCTTTTTACCATAGTGGTCTGTGGAACTGAGAAGGTCTTGCAACAAGTTGTAGAGCAGCTCAACAAGCTTGTGAATGTCTGGAAGGTTAGTCTTATGTTCTGAAATATCAGGCTGTATTTCGTTGTTAACCTTCTTAAAATTTTCTATCTGGGTTTTCGAGCTATGTTTGCTTTGACTCTTCAAAAATGTTGACGGATGCGTGTCAGATTCCCCCAGAAGTAGTGTATTTTTGGAGAATCTAACACAGGTGCGGAATCGAAAGTGAATAGTCCACGCAACTTAGTTTCTAAGGATGTCTTTCTGATGGGAAGGTGCCAATTTGATAAATTCTACAGGATCTACTGTCTACAGTTGGGTGTTTCTGCCAATGGCATGACTGTTCACACACATGTCAATTACCTGTTTATACATTGCTGTCAATTGATCCCCTGTTCTTTTAAAAGCATCTGTGATTGTTATACTTGTAGGCAATCATCATTAACAGAAGTTCTTTGAAATGTTTGGTAGAGGAAGCTGTGATTTGTAAGTTAACAGTAGGCTTGCATACTTAATTTTCCTTTACCTTGACATGCAAAACGTGAGAATAATTGGTAATTGTCATTGGTTTCTAATTCTTCAATGTCCTTTCTCATTGACTCAATGGATTAGTTAAAGTAGTACCTTAAATATCTTTGCACTTCAAAAAAGAAGAAGAAGAAGAGATACATCCTTAAATAAATTCTTCTGCAGTGAGACAAAATTATGTCTACCTCGTATTCAGTTGTCATAAAACAGATCACACTTACCAAATTAATTTGGTATGTTGTTTCAGGTGGAGGATCTGTCAAGAGAACCACAAGTGGAACGAGAATTGATGCTCATAAAACTGAATGCAGACGCAACAACAAAAGCTGAAGTATACAAGACACCTCTTGCTTTTCGTGCTTAACTTTGCTCTATATCAGAAATATTTCTAAATCAATGAGCTGGGACAATCTCCCTATTGATTAATCTTTAGACCCCAAGTTGTCGGGGGGTACATTTATTCAAATTTAATCTCTGACATACTGCAGTTAGCATAGTGATCCTCTATTTGGATGAGACAATCCCTCTAAGTCTGTTTAACGAAATTGATCAAATAGGAAAATAAAGAGCTGGAATTCTTTCCTATAATTTTTTTCTTTAAGAAGTTCTGGAATTCTATTAATTAAAGAAGGATCTAATTCCATGAAGATCAATTGTAAACGAGAAAACGAGGTCCTTTCCTTTTAGGCAGTAATTTGAGTGCACACTGTATAAAATTGTTAAGGTTCCTTGGACTTTAGCCTTCCCATCTTTCAGTTACAACATATATAGAATGAACAGTGTATAAATTGTTTAAGTCATTGATTATGACGTGCCATTATTTTCTTATCGTCTTAGTCTATGTACTATCTCATTATGTTTAACTTTGATATTCAGATCATGTGGTTGGTGGACATCTTCCGAGGAAAAATTGTGGATATATCAGAACACTTTCTGACTATTGAGGTGACTTCAATCTTCTTTCCCAGCTTTTTCATTTGAAGTGTTTAGACATAGCTCTTGCCTTGGGGTCTGATGCATGGCTAGTACTTGATCACTGATTGTTTTAGCAACTTAATCACACAACACTATTGAAGATCTTAGATTCATCTCTTACACAAAACTTTGCATATACTAATATGATTTGTGTACAATGTGCATAATTTCATTTTTGTAGTGCCAATCAAGTTCTTGTGCTTTTTTCAATAACAAACAGATTTATTGTCTTGTGGTTGGCTTAGGTAACTGGTGATCCAGGGAAAATGGCTGCCGTTCTGAGAAATTTAAGCAAGTTTGGGATTAGCGAACTAGCCCGAACTGGGAAGGTACATTTTTCATGTTTGAAACGACTGATATATTCTAATTTTGGCATATATGCCTAAATGGTTTTGATGATTTTGGTTACCATGTTCTCTGATTGCATAGTTCTACCTTATATAAGCCAGTAACTTTTGCTGACCAGCTGTAGTGATCAAGGTTGTATGTGCTCTAAAAGGTTTGGTTCTGATAAATGGATAACAAATTGGATAACTGACTAAAGTTTGAGGAGTCACATATTTCTTAGTTTATTTGTTATTAATCAGATGTTGTCTCAAATGTCTAATATTAAGGGTTTTCTTACAATAATACCTCAATTCTATTATACTGGCTGACCCACTTTATGCAATCAAGTAGTTTATTTTTAAAGATAAAAGGAAGAAAGCACTAGGGATGAAGTGGTGCTGTTGTGTATTGATCTTTGTCACCACAGATTGCTTTGAGACGAGAAAAGATGGGTGAGGATGCTCCTTTTTGGAGGTTTTCTGCAGCTTCTTATCCAGATCTCGAAGAAAAACTTCCCAGTATCCAGAACCACAAAAGTCGACCAATTGACAATGGAGCCAGCAATGATCCAGGGGTATATTATGTTCTCAAACTCCCCGTGGTTTAATTCATTTTCATGCATATTTTTGGTATCTGATTGTATAATATACACTGAGCCTCTGTGGAGGTGGACATGCTTGAGAGTCCTTGAATTTCTTGTGGAAACTGGTAGTATCTTGCTACATGTTATGAGTCTAATTTCATTTAACTTGCTTATTAAGAATTTCTTTTCTTGTTTCTATTCCCGACTTCTCATTATTTTTCCCTTTGGATGTGATATTCATGGACTACTTGTTGATCTTAAGTCATTACCTACACTAAGCTTCTTGAAATCTTTCCAAACATAGTATTTCCAGTTGGTAAACTGGAAAATAAAAAATTGTGATGTAAATGAAACATTATGTACTATGTGAATGCTGTAGTCTTCCTAATCCTTCAAGAAAGGAAATATGAAAAAAGTTATGCTATCTATACACATTTCCGTTTCACAAATTTGAACTTTGTGATATAGAGGAATCAATTTGCATAGAGAGAATGCTGTTTCCTTCCTAGGATATAAATAAAAGGAAAAAGAGAAAATGGTTGTATTAGTATCTAAGCTTTTACTTCAAAATCTCTAGAAATTCCTAGAGGCAAAAGTGTGGGTATGAACTGGGCTTCTTATTGTCATCTTCCTCCTTGCTGATAGCGGATATAGAGGCCTTAGATTCTTAGATCATAAGAGTTAACTTGCTGGTCGCTAATAAATGAAGTGCAATCTTGATTCTACATTTCTCTTTCATGTCAAAGGCATGATGTCTTGTCAAAACAAATGTCAAAACTTGTTTCAGTTTACTTGTCAGGTTTCAGGAGGCCATCCATAATTTATTATAAGATTAAGTGATAAATTGGTAAAACAGAGTATCGATCTTATTATTAATGAAAGAGCAAGACGCTCTTTTTATAGATACAAAGTATAGGAACAACTGATGTGGTTAACTCCTACAAGGACACAAATTCTATACCTAGAAGAGTCCTATAGGAGACAAACTGTATACCAGATCTTTTCAATTCAAAATTCAAACTAATGCATATCTATAACTAACTACCAATATGCTATTACGCCCCCTCAAGTTGGAGCGTGGAGGTTCCGAATGCCCAACTTGGCAATTAATATTTGATACTGGTGCGCACCTAAAGCTTTAGTAAAAACATCAGCAAGTTGATGTTGTGTTGAAATGTGATGACAAAACAACAAACCCCGTTGAATACAGTCCCGAACAAAATGACAGTCCACCTCAATGTGCTTAGTTCGTTCATGATAAACTGGATTGTTGGCAATATGACGTGCGGCTTGACTATCACAATATAAAGAAACTGGATCCAAACAAGGGACATATAAGTTTGAAAGTAATTGGCGTATCCAAATGATCTCACAAGCAGTTGTTGCCATTGAACGATATTCTGCTTCAGCAGAAGAACGTGACACCGTTATCTGTTTCTTGGTCTTCCATGAAATAGGTGAATGACCAAGAAATATGATATACCCACTGGTTGAACGACGGGTGAGTGGACAACTTGCCCAATCTGAATCACAAAATCCTTTTATAGACAAAGGACTTGATATTGAAAGGAAAATACCTTGGCCTGGTGCAAGCTTTAAATAACGCAATATTCGGAGGGCAGCTAACCAATGATTATGTCGAGGCTGGTGCATGAATTGAGACAACAAATGAACTGAATAACAAATATCAGGCCTAGTAACGGATAGATAAATCAGCCTCCCAACCAATCTACGAAAGGGCCCAGGATCCTGCAGAGGAGAACTTTCATCCAAAGCTAAACGGTGATGCTGTTCCATGGGAAATTTCACTGGTTTAGATCCCAGCATGCCCGTTTCTTTTAAAATATCCAGCGTGTATTTTCGCTGTGAAAGAACTATTCCTTCTGAACTACGGGCAACTTCTAGACCAAGAAAATACTTTAGAGGACCCAAATCCTTTATAGGAAACCAGGATGCTAAGTAGCCCTTTAAAGCTTTCAAATTGAATGAATCATTAGTGGCAACGATCACATCATCTACATATACAAGAATAGCTGCAAAAGAATTTCCTCGTCGATATAAAAATAAAGAAGTGTCAGCCTTGGATTGTGTAAAGCCAAACCTTAAAATAGCAGTAGAAAACTTAGCAAACCACTGCCTTGAGGCCTGCTTTAATCCATAAAGTGACCGTCGAAGGCGACAAACTCTATTATCTTCGGCCGACAAATATCCAGGTGGTGGTTGCATGTAAACTTCTTCATGTAAATCTCCATGAATAAAAGCATTATGCACATCCAATTGATGGAGATCCCAATTTCGCACAGCTGCAACAGCTAAAAGAGTACGAACTGTAGTGAGTTTGGCAACTGGAGCAAACGTTTCATTATAATCTAAACCTTCTACTTGGTTGTAGCCTTTAGCGACAAGGCGTGCCTTATATCGCTCAATTGATCCATCAGAGTTAAACTTAATTTTGTAGACCCATTTACAACCAATAGCTCTTTTATCTACAGGGAGATGTTCTAAGGTCCATGTGTGGTTTTGTTCAAGTGCTTCCAGCTCTTTTCTCATGGCCTGCTTCCAGTGTTCCACCTGTACTGCTTGTTTGTAAGATGTTGGCTCATTATGGTGGGTAATGGCCGAAAGAAAACATGTATGAGCCGTGGAAAAATTGGAGTAGGAAACATAGTGAGATAAAGGATAAGCTGGACAAATACCTGAGCAAGTTGTGTTGGATGAGCCTGAAGAAGAACCTTTATTATTGTTCGGGAGATTGACTAGAAAATCTTTAAGATGAGCTGGTTGGGTTTTGGTGCGTTGAGGTCGAGTTGGAACAGTAGGTGTTCTTGATGGTTCAATAATCTGATCTGGTGATTGTTGAAGATTTATGGTGTCACTTGGAGCCATATTTGGGTGTATTGTGCCTGGATTGAGATTTTCTTGTGGTGGACCTTGGCTTGGAAAGGTTTGATCAGGATCATCAATCGACAATGGTAAAGGTACTCGTGGTTGATTTTTAAGAGAAGAAAGAGTATTTTCTTTATAAGGAAAAACTCTTTCATGAAAAATCACATCACGAGAAACAAATACTTGATGTGTTTTTAGATCAAAGGCCTTATAACCTTTATGACCATATGGATAACCCAGAAAAATACAAGGTGTGGCTCTATCATGAAATTTATCACGAGATCGTGGAATAACTGAAGCATAACAGAGACATCCAAAAACACGTAAATGTGTATAAGAAGGTTTTGAGGAAAACAACAACTCATATGGACTTTTTCCAGATAAAAGAGGTGTTGGTGTGTAATTTATTAAATAAGCTGCTGTTAGAACGCACTCTCCCCAAAATTTTATTGGTAAACCAGCATGAAACCTTAAGGATCTAGCGACATCAAGTAAATGTCGATGTTTACATTCTACTACACCATTTTGTTGGGGTGTAGAGATACAAGAAAACTGATTTAGAATTCCTTCTTCCCGACAACATTGTTGAAGTGAACTATTAGTAAACTCTGTGCCGTTGTCATTGCGAATGATTTTAACAAGACGATTAAATTGTCTTTGTACCATTGCAAGAAAGGAAATCAATAAATGAGAAACTTCAGTTTTAGACTTAAGCAAATACACCCAAGTAGTTCTGGTAAAATCATCCACGATGGTCAAGAAATAATGAGACTTTGACAAAGAAGGTGAATGATAGGGACCCATAAATCACAATGAATCAAATCAAAAGCTTCATTAGATTTAATAGAACTAACAGGAAATGACTTCCAAATTTGCTTAGCTCGGTTGCAAGCATCACAATAATCATCTAACTTATTAAAATTAAAAAACTGAAGTTCTGAAATGAAAGACAAACGACTAAAAGATACATGACCAAGACGTTGATGCCACAAAATAGTTTGGTTTTTATTTGACAAAAGAGCTGAAACTAGTGCTTGACTTTGGAAATAATAAAGGCTATTCTTCAGTTTACCCATGCCAATCAGCTTCCTCGTGGCTAAGTCCTGCAGAACACAAAAAGAAGGGAAAAAATGAGCAACACAATTTAATGATTGTGTCAACTTACTGATAGAAATAAGATTGCAGCCAAACATTGGTACATGTAAAACATGATTTAAGGTTATTGAAGAATTAAGAGTCAATCCCCACAAGTATTAGCAGTAACAGATGAACCATCAAGAATAATTATATTAGAATCAAAGAGAAGCTTTCTTTCATTTGACAGAGAATTCTTCTGACAAGTCATATGATCAGACACTCCCGATTCTAATATCCATTCATAATTAGAGGCAGGAAAAGTAACAGCCTTACCAGCAAAATTAGCCATTGAATCGATACCCTTGGAATTTTCAAGGCTTAAAAGAGACATAAACTGGTTATATTGTTCTTTTGATAAACCACTTATTAGGGAGTAATCCACACGTTTAATTTCTGATGTTCGACTGGAATTAGTTGACTTACCCTTTCCTTTTCTATTGTTTTTCCACCAATCTGGATAGTCATGTAGTTCAAAACATTTGTCCTTGGTGTGTCTCCACCGTTTACAGTGATCACAAAATAGTTTAGAGACATCACGGTTACCTGACAATTGACGAGAATTGAAAGTATTGGTGTTTCTCTTTGAAGCAAATGTCGCTCCCTCCAATAAATTATTCCCTTTGCTTGTAGTGAGTTGTTGTTGTCGTTCTTCCTGTGAAACTAGTCCATACACACGGGCTAGAGATGGTAATGGTTCAGTATTTAAAATTTGATATCGAACAACATTAAATTTCTCATTCAATCCCATAAGAAACTGATGAACCTTCTATTTTTCTCTTTCTGCTTCATATTCCTTAATGGCACCACAACTGCAGTTTGGAAACTGACAATACGATCCATACTCATCCCATAATCCCTTCAATTTGGTGTAGTAAACACTCATTGTTTGATCCTGCTGTTGTGTATTCACGATATCCATTTTCAATTGGTGAACTCGAGAAGCATTCCCTTGTGAAAATCTCTCCTCCAAATCTTTCCAAAGTTCACCTGCTGTATCAAAAAAATCTACACTACTGTGAAGTGAGGGATGAAGAGAGTTAAAAATCCAAGATAATACCATGAAATTTCCCTTAATCCAGGCAGCTTCGTTTGTAGAGCTTGTTGTTGGTCGCGGAAGACTACCATTGTAACACCCCGAATTCGAAACAGACCAAAAATGCAGATTTTGAGAAGTTTCAAGTGCAACCCACGGTTGCCATCCACGGACCGTAGGTCAGACCACGGCCCGTGCTGGTGGTCCGTGGTTCACCACTGAAACCCCTCCCAGACCCAGCTCAGAAAATTGACTAAGTCCCGACTCACGGACAGACCCACGGTCCGTGGTCTGTGTCTGTGGATTGAGACCTCCTTTACCCAGCCTCTGACACAAACTACGGTCGACCAGCACGGACCGTCAATCGATCCACGGTCCGTAGGTCTGATCGTAAGTTAGGGTCAACAACCAGTTAGCTGAAAATTATTGATGGGTCAACTTCAGATGGTCATAACTTTTAGCACAAAAGTATTTTTGTGTCCCATGACCTATGATATGATAGATAATTGAATTATCTTTCCAACGCCATTGATTTTGCTAAATTCCGACCTCCGAGTAAAAAGTTATGCTCATTTTAGTAAAGGCTTGTCGAGCAGGCTTGACTTACGGACACAATCTACGGACCGTAGATTGACCTATGGCCCGTAGGTCCAATTCGTAGGTCACTCCGACAATAATTAATTCAGGGGTCTTTTGGTCTTTTCCTATTTCGTTTAACCCCTAAGATACGTCGTTTAAACCCTAAATCATGAGATTTAAATAAGTTTAAGCCTAGAAACATAACTAGAGCTTACCTAAGTCAAATCATTAATCAAACTCAGGAGAGTTAGAACGCTAAGAGGAGAAAAGAGGTCAAGAACGCAGCAAGTGTCCTTCAGTTCCAGCCCCGAAATCGAAAGATTTCTCCGTGGAATTCGTCACTAGGTATGTGGGATTTCACTAGTGGGTTCCTTTCGCCCATTGGGTCCCTAGGATTCAGTCAGTTTCTTGATTCCCTTATTATGAATAGACCTAGGGTTTCTAGAATTACAACAGATCATCATGAATTAGTTATTAACATGTTCCAAATTAGATTATCATGTTAGTACATCGTTTCTTGATGAATTTCAGAACCCTAACTATGTATTTCTTTAGTTCTTGAATTACACATGCTAGGTTAGATATTTCAGTATTCAGTTATACATGCCTCAGTTTATGAATGCATCATTATCAGATTAATTGTTGCATTCTCAGTTTGCATGTTCAGTTTTGAGCTATCTAGTATTTTACAGAATTTCAGTCATAACCAGTTAACCGCTTAATTCATTGAAAGTAGCATAATACCGAGTTGGACTAGGGTTCAGCGTACCCATATAGTCCCAGAACTACGAGCCACGTAGGTGTAAGTTCCCTCTGTGGGGCAACATCAGTTTAGTGATCATGCCAACATGCCTCTATACCTCTGGCAGGGTATATTGGGTCCTCTCGATGGGGAGTATACATCAGACTCCATATTTAGCTCATGTGGTTTTATGTCGGTTATTAGTAGCTCCCACAGTTCCGTCAGACTCTATTGCATTGACCATATTTCATTACTGTCAGTATTCAGTCTCAACATATTATAAATTTGATCATTGCAGCAGTTAGCTCAGTATTCAGTATTTTCAGTATCTATATCATGTTCAGATTATTTCATTGCTTTATTGCTTTGTTTAGTTATATGTTATTTTAACTTTACTCTATCCTGCATGCTCAGTACCTTTCAAGTACTGACGCATACGTGCACTACATCTTCTAGTGATGTAGGTTCAGGTTCTCAGCATCCAGATCACACTTAGATCGATTCCCGATCTTCAGTTTAGCAGCATCAGTGGTGAGTCCTCATTCTTCGAGGACTAGTGACATGTTTATCTTTATCG
>JAJOOH010011702.1:0-22163 GCA_029582605.1 Solanum gracilifrons | reverse complement strand
ACTTTTATCATTTGAAAGGGTATTGGCTGGATGCCTCGGAGGGACCATAGATGCTTTTGAATGCCCCTAACCTTGAGGGGATCGTATATCGAGTTTCGGGCTAAGGACACTTGTATTCAGTTCATATTTACAACACCGCTTAGTTCTTTGTTTAGGTACATAATTGGGCTTGACAAAAGCTATAGAAAGGAAATGGTCTAAGCTGTTTAATAAAATGTGAAATAAAAGAACTACAAAAATAGGTTTTAGTAAAAACCTACATATAATTAATGAAAAGTAAACAAAGAAAAGATTAGTAATTAGCAGATACATTGACGAAATATATTGAAAACAATTCAGAATTAGTATATATCCCAACTTCCAAAGTCGAACAAAACTAAATGATTCAACTGACAACCAAAGCCAACCACAGAATGGTTAGGAGGATGTGATACTCTTTACAACCCGCATTCAAATCTCTAATAAAGCTTCACAATTGTTGTTTAAATACATAATTATATTTCCCCCATAAAACTAGTTTTTAATGCCTAAAGCATCCTTGTAAGCCCAACAAATGTGTGTAATTATTACTTATAGATCCATCAGAAGTTGAAGGTATGATCCATTTTCCTTAAGGGGTGTGCCTTTTCTGCCCATGTTCTTGAGATTCACCACCGGAATGGACAAATTCACCGGTACCATGTTCACTGCTTGTGAATTCTTGACTCGACATTCCAGATTTCTTGAATTTCTTAAGGTCATATGAACCTCCATCGTATTCAGAACTTTCACTAGAACCAAACATTGCAGTACTCGGGGACTTCTTCATTCCCTCATTTAAATCATCCAGAGACACATCACCTTCTAAAGCACGTACAATCTACAACATATATATATGTCAATCACGGACCACTATACTTTTTAAAATTGTGAATTAGGAAAAGCTTTTGACAAATATTAAGAAGAAATTAACCTGACTCATTTTGGGACGTCTTCTTGCTGAATGTCTGATGGATGCAGCAGCACAAGCTACCATACATAGCATCTCTTGGGCATCAAAATTTCCTTCCAAACGTGGATCTATTAATTCATCGTAGTTTCCACCCTCTGTTGCACGAATCAGAATTGGCCTAGCCTGCACATATATATATATATATATGATCGATGTCCTACTGAATTAATTTTGAAGATGTAAAGTAATCATCATGGTATACCCATTCCACTAAAGTATCATCATCACTGCTGATGTCTATAGGACGACGCCCAGTTATAAGTTCCAACAGCATAACACCATAAGAATAGACGTCAGACTTTTCAGTTAGCTTGCCACTTGAAGCGTATTCTGGTGCTAAGTACCTACACAAATAAATATACTCTTTCGATTAATGCAAATCCATTGGATATTTGAAGTATTATCAAACTAAACTCACCCAAAAGTGCCCATGATACGCGTAGAAACATGTGTATTAGTGTCGTTGGAAAGTTTAGCTAATCCAAAATCAGCGACCTTACAAAGGGAGTAATAATAAACTTTGTTAGAAACCTGAATGAGGAATCAATTTGCTTAATGTTTCAACTATTTTTACCAAATACCTTAGCTTCACAGTTATGGTCCAGTAAAATATTAGCAGCTTTAATGTCTCTGTGAATAATACGAGGGTGGCCTGTAATTTATATATGAAATAGAAGTTTAATTTGTGATGAGAATATATAGACAAGTGCTTAAATGAGAATAGTATATATGAACTTACAATCTTCATGAAGGTACGCGAAGCCTTTGGCAGATCCTAATGCAATTTTAAGCCTGGTAGGGAAGTCCATAACAGGGCGACCAGTTCCTAATTAAACAAGGGATCGATGAGTCAAATACGACATATGTAGAATGATTATTTAGATATAAAAAAAAGGAAATTAAGTTAGTACCATGAAGGTGATACTCAAGAGTGCCATTAGGAACAAACTCATATACCAACAACCTTTGAGATCCAGCAATGCAATAACCAACTAAAGAGACAAGATGTCGATGATGTACACGACTAATAATTTCAACTTCAGCTTGAAATTCTCGTTCACCTTGTCCACTATTAGCTTTTAGACTTTTGACAGCTATATCCTTACCATTAGGCAAGACCCCTTTATGTACAAAGCCAAAACCACCTTGTCCCAATAGATTAGACTTAACAAATCCTCCAGTTGCGGTAGATAAGTCATCGTATGTAAAACTACTTTGGTTAAAACCAAGAGCCATTGATGGGTGTGGGGGTGGCAATGGAGGTTGTTGCGGACCAGAGAAAGCAGCAGAGCTTAATTCACTGCTACTCATCATTGGTGGTGGTGGTGGAGGTGCTATTGGCCAACTCAGTTCTGAACTTACGTTAGTACTCGGTGCTTGTGGATTAGGCATTTTCACCATATGATCCGTTGATTGAATATTGTTGTTGTTGTGCCAATTCCCATATGGTCCACTGTTATAGTAGTCAGTACCTGCACCATATATACATTCTCAATACTAACACTATTTAAACCATTCAGTACTCTGCACATTTACCAGTTCTCTTCATAGCTACTGCATTTGAAGCTAATTCTATTTGAAAACAGTATGCTCAACATAAAACATACAGTATAAGTTAAGAGAAGAAAGAACATACTATTGCCTCCATGAGAATTGTCCCTGTAGTAGCCCATTTGGTCGCGTGGCCTTCTCCTTTTGCGTTTACAACATGATATAAGGAAAACTAACATGACAAGAAGTAATAGACCTCCTGCAGCAGCAACTCCTACAATGATGGCTGTCCCGTTATCATTAGGCTTGTTGTTATTATTATTATCTAAGGACTTGCTTGGTGGTGGCTTATGCTTTGGAGGAGAAAGAAACCCGGAGTTGGGAGAAAAAGGAGAAGGAGGAGGTGGTGGTGGTGGGGGTGGAGGAGGTGATGAACCTCCATTTGAATTTGACGATTTTCCTGGTGGTGAAGATTTGTTACCATTATTGTTGTTACCACCATTGTTGTTATTGTTATTGCTATTGTTACCACCATTATTGTTGTTGTTATTGTTCCCACCATTATTGTTGTTATTGTCATTCTTATTGTTATTGTTGTCGTTATCATTGTTACCATTGTTGTTGTTGTTACCATCATTGTTGTTGTTGTTGTTACCATTATTGCTGTTGTTGTTGTTGTTACCATTATTGTTGTTGTCGTTGTTGTTGTTGCTGTTACCATTATTGTTGTTGTTGTCGTTGTTATTGTCATTATTGTTGTTGTTACCACCGGAAGGAGACGAGTTATTATTATCCCCTGATGGCGGAGAAGATGATGAATTACTTTGAGGAGGAGATTGGGATTTTGAATCATTGGATGAAGATGAATTGTCTTGGGATGGCGAAGAATTTGAGGATGAGCCAGACGGTGGAGAATTCGAAGAAGATGATGAAGAATCCGAAGATGGTGTATTGGATGATTGATCATCCTTAGATGATGAAGACATTTTTATAAAGTCTTGATGATCACACTTTATGTCAAAACACGTCGTTTAAACCCCGCCGTTCTCCCAAACAATGAACCCTGTTCATTAAAGATCAAAATAAGAAACTTTTACAACAAAAGAAAAGTTTTTTTTAAAATTATTTTAAGAACAACATAACACATATAATATTGTTCTCTGTATAAACATGTATGTGAATCATGAATGTATGAAAAGATGTTATTATTGTAAAAGGTATGGAATATATTTATGTGAGATAGAGAAAGGGGAAGAAATTAGCTTAGAGAGAAAGGAGAAAAGAAAGAAGATTATACCTTTAGGAGAATGGCAGGGAGAGGATTCTCAAAGCAAAGGGAAAAATTGGCGCATGATAATAGTTTTTACAAGTAAACAAAGAGTCGTCTTTGCGTCCTCATATTCCTCCTAAAATGAGGGAACTAATCACTTAATCTACACTCTTAACAATAATAGGCATTACTACTTTTATATGTTTAACTTCTAAATCATTTGGCTAATTAGAGACCGCAATATAATTTATAAACTTTTATTGGTCAATAAAAAATGACGACTAGAATAATTTAAAATCTTTTTTTTGAGGCATTAGAACCAAATGTGATAATTCCTTTTCAAATCCCAACATATGTCACTCCTTTTCACCTCTACCATCCCTTTCTTTCATGCAATATATTAACCAGTCATTTTTTTCTGAATTCTCTAGAGATTGTCTACAAAAACATACTCTCACTCCTACATCCACATTTACATCAACTAACAAAAAAATTAGCTTTATCATACATACTAGTTCTAAAACTAGGAAGTTTCCATTTATCAAGTTGATATGGTCCCTTAACATGTCTAGGGATCGGAGCTGCTGAAAATTGTTGAAGTACGTATGTTATTCAGTTTCTGAAGCTAGCGTAACCAAACAGTCTGCTACCCTCAAAATATGGTTGATTCTAACATTGCAATGTTCCATAATCTTGATGGTTTGCTCAATAATCTGTTTAAGCCTGAGGTTGGTAGTATGCTTTTTGATCAACATATTAACAATTACCAGAATTAAAGTTCAAGATTAAAATCAGTGTGTCCATTTTGACTGCATCATTTTCCTCCAAACTCCGCCACAAGAGCTTCAACCATATTGTTACTGTTACATTGAACATGTATAGAAAAAACCATCATAACATAACCATTTTTGTCTCTAACTATCCCTCCAATGCCTGCTTCCCCATTCTCACAATCGAACTTGTTTTACAGTTAATTTGATAGGTCTTAATTTCTCGATCACTGTACACAAGTCGTACCATTTGAAATTGAAGTCAAGCTTGTCATAGAGTCTAGAAACAACAAATTTAATTTCCCAAAGTCCTTAGTGTTTCATTCTGTTTTATTGAAAGTTTCTTTGTTTTAACATATCTACGCGTAGATGTCCTCAATCAGTTTCAAAATTTCCCAGCCTATATAAATAGGAGCAATTTGGAGGATCATTCCACGAATTTTGTTGCAAGGTTGTATCCTCCACCGTCTAATGAAAATTGTGATGATCGAGTCCTTTTGATGTCAAATTCCTAATGGATCGCCTATTCTGCTCCATGATTTGTTGGCTACATCACTGTCAATAAAAATATGGTGTATAGTATATGTCTGTGCTAATCTACAACAATCACACTCAATAAAATGGTTAGGACCAAACATGTCCATAGTGTCATAGAAAGGGAGTTTCTTTTGAAGAAGCCTCCAAGTGAGAAAGGATATTTTGAAAGAATTTTAGAGTGCCAAACCTTACTCAAAAAGTCATTTTTTATTTATTATGAGCTCTAATTGTATTCCAAGAATCTTGGTTCCCAATATTAATATTGTAAATGAATTTGAAGCTTTTCTCATCCTTATGGAATTTTTTTAGCAGTGACAAAGAAACTTTTTTTGTTGTTGATTTTTTGACCTGAGGCTTTTTCATATCTCCTGCTTCATGGTAATCCTGATTGATTTGTTGTTCCCTCCAATGAATATAACAATATCATCAACATAAGCTAGATAATTTATGATAGCTCCAGAGAGTTCCACAGTAAAAGGGAATCGTTTGTTGATAAAACTTGAAGCTTTTCTCATCCTATTAATCGTGGTTATGGAGTTTTTTAGCCGTGACAAAGAAACATTTTTCATTGTTGACTTTTTAACCTAAGGCTTTTTCATATCTCCTTACCTGTTTCATAAAAATCCTTTTTGATTTGTTCCCTCCTATGAATCCTCATATCATATCATATGTCATATATCATCTTATATTAATAAAAGTGGGAACAAAAAAAATTTCATCACCTTATTTCTGCAGTATCACAAATTAAAGCATATACTCTTTAATAGAATATCTATATTTGATAAGAAAATAAGTGTTTAGGGCATTATTAGTCATGTATTAGCCGCAATACAACAGATCCTCAATTTTTTATTTGGTGAAAGCTTATGCTAAGTTGAATCTAACGGAGATGATTAGGTTGCATGGAGTGCCCCTATCCATTGTCTCCGATCACGGTACCTAATTACCTCTCAATTTTGGAAGTCTTTCCAAAAAGGTCTTGGTACTCGTGTCAAGCTTAGTACATCCTAAAATTGATGGGAAAGCAGAGCATACTATTCAGACTTTGGAAAATATATTGAGAGATTATGTGATTGACTTCAAGGGTAATTAGGATGATCATTTGCCTTTGATTGAATTTGCTTATAATAATAACTATCATTCAAGTGTTGGTATGACTCCATTTGAGGCTCTTTATGGTAGGAGGTGTAGATCTCCTATAGGTTGGTTTGAAAAGTTGTGACTTTTATGAAAGGTTGTGATCTTTCCAAAGGGTTGTAACCTTTCCAAAGGGTTGACCTTCCGATAAAGCACAATAAACATCTATTCACACTACCTTTTGTTGTCTATAAATAGAGGAATTACCTCTCATTATAAAACAACTAGTTTTCTGGACTTCTTCTATACTAAATCTAGTATTCTAAGTGTACTTTACTGCCCTTGAGTGGTTCGCTGACACCGTGGATATAGGTACCGATACACCGGTGAGTAAGATCGTTCTATCCTGGGAGGATATATTCCATTAACCTTTGGTACTTGAGGGAAATAATTTCCTTAAAGGAAACTATGCATTCAGTGGGCTCAATTTTCTTCTTTGAGAAAAATATTTTGTATATTGTTTCTAATCTGGTTCTGATTCTATTTTCTCTACTGGTTTTAATTTTCTAGTATTGAAAATACTCTTTAAACTTTGTTGTTTCTTACCAAGTTTTCCAAAGTTTTTGTTGTAAGTATCTTAGAAATACAAGATGAACAACAGATGTAAATCAGATAGATAGATAGATAAATAAACCTTCTATATGCTCTTGAAGCAAGTGTGCATATTTAGAACTCATAGAGTTCAGATTCCCAAGTGAATTCTTCAACATTATGATTCCTCGACAACAGTTTAATGGACGCTACATCTTTTGTTCTCAACATTCAATGCCATATGGATGCTAGAATGGTACCAATTATTATGTGCAAATTTGCAACATGCTCCCTTGGTGTATCCTAGACCACTAGCATTTCAATAATGCAAAGTTCATACAACATTTAGAGTACCTTCTTCTCTTGGTCCAATCCCTTTTTCTAGTCAATGCATACTAACAATGACTTTCAGTATGACACGAATTATCCTCGAGCCCAATGATAGACTTTAGACACGTTACACTACTTAATTGTTAAGAGTAAACTTTTCTAGAAGGAAGAGTATCCTTTTTTACTAACAACACAAACTTTTTCTCCTTTTAAGTAAATTTTTGTAATGGAAAACATGACATTTGATTTTCACTTGTAACACACAAAAACTCCATTAAAAAGTTCTAAGAATACAAGCAATTTACATAATTATGAAGAAGAACCTGAAAACTATGAATGATTCTCAAGTATACTAACAACCTCAGACTTTTGTTCCTCAGTCAATTCTAAAGGGAATTGGATAAGAAACTGAAGTACAAGGTCTCCTCTATTTGTACGTTCCTGTTTAGGTTTAGGCATGCCTTGACCTGGTATGACTTTCTCAAATCCTGGATGAATGATTTCATCATCAAATGACATAGTCATTACTTCGTCTCCGCCCAAAAGAGGTACAGTGATTGTACACCCTGTGAGAGCTTGTACTAGAGGGACTTCAACTCCCAGAAGTAAGTCATCTCCTTCTCTTTTGTATAGTGGATGTGTTTTCTCATCAATTGAGAATATTATCTCTCCTGCTCTCTCATCCCCTTTACCTTCAAAAGTAATTTTTGTTCCTCTCTTCCATCCTGGCTTCACCATTATCGTTACGACTTCTTCCTCTTTAACAATTAGCCTGCAAGTTACAAAATATCATTATGTTTCTATTTAGTGTTATACATACAGCCAGGATTACCTTAGCTCATGGTTTTATATATGGATTTGAACCCTGGTCTCAAGGGTGGTTTCTCCTATGCTTTTTATGGGTGCACTGTTTACTATATCTTAGTTTGTGTCAGTTTCTCAAAATAGATTTACATATATATACATAGTTAGCGAGTGCACGTTTAACCCCCCTTCCTAAAGGTGTGGGTCCGCCTCTACTGTTATACTAGTTCACAATGCTTATTGATCCTCAAAGGAACAAAATTGAAATTTTAATTTCATCTGAAAGGAAACAAAAATGTAGAATATAGTATATGTACCCTGTTGTTGCAACAACATCTCTTGTTATTATGACCTTCTTGACACATCCATTGCACAATTCCTCAAGTGTACATTCCAATTTCTTCTCTATTGGTTGAGGTTTTCTCCGAGAAGTAGACTGAGAAAAAATGATAGGCTTGCTAGCAACTTTGGAAAGGTAATTTGGAGGTTGATCTGATACAGGGGTGCCAGGGGTTGTGGGAGTGTTGGTTCCACTCATCGTAAAACATGCTGGCATGGACGTGAAAAAATCTACAGTTGGGCTGATTCGACTCGTTGTTCTTGAAAGGAGTGTGGGACTTGAAATTTGTAACTCATTCTCCTCCTCATCTCTTGAATCTTTTTTAGGTGTTTTTGCTGCATCACTTTTAAATAAATCTGCTTCCTCTCTCTTTTTCTTGCTAAGAACCTGGAATCACATTTGTAAACAAGTAAGTATATTTTAAAATTCTAACAACATACTATATTTATATTTTTAAATTTTAAATTTTGAATGTTTTAGTTCAAAAATATTACGCTCACAACATGGATTGATAAATGATAATTAAATAATAATATATGACAAGTTATGCATGTACATACCCTATAAGCTTCATTGATGGATCGAAACTTGTCTACAGCTTCAGCTTGATTGGATTTATTTCTATCAGGATGCCATTTCTTAACAAGATGTTTGTACGCTTTGCAAATATCTTTGAGGGATGCTGATTTTGGAATTTCTAAAATTCCATAATATTTTGAGGCAGATGATGGCGACTTAGTAGATTCTCCCATGTCAGATATTATTTTCTATAAGTTTTTTTTCTCTTTTTGGTGGGAGAAGGACACCAGAACAGGAGGGGCTGTGGAGAGAGAGAGTTTTTTTTCAGAGAAAGAATTGAAGAAGCAGAAATTTTGTGGAAATGAATGTAAATAGAAAGGCAGATAGTATCCAAACAAGTGTGTGACGAAACGTAATATCTTCTATTTACGCTTGAATTATTCGAAGGGAGGTTTTGCCCTACGTTTATATTTTGGGACAAGGGCTCTTAATTGTAAAGACTAGAGCAAAAACTTAACAATATGTTGTGAGATTAATTTGACTATTATAATTGATGTTTCTTATTTAATGTCAATTTTATGTTTTTATACGGTTAAATAACTTAATATAATTTTTCAATTTTTTTTTCTAACATTTCCTTTCAAAATTATTATAGTGACTCTTGATTGAATATTATGATGACGTGAAGGTACGATAAATAATATAACATACCAAGGTAGACTTGAATTTGATATTTTTATACATATCATTCTTAGTGTCAGTAAAATAAGTCTATTATTAGTAATGTAGAAAACTAAATTGCCAATAGTTATTTTAGAAAATGTAGATGGTATCATGTTTAGAAATAAAATAAATCCTTTTTAATGTATAACAGTATAAGGAAGCAGAAGACAAAAAAAAAAGTTATGCCCTCATTTTTATTTGTTAAAATGGTTACAGACACATATATCTACTTCCTCCGTTCCTATTTATATGTTGCCATTTTGGATTTCACGTGCATTAAGAAACTAAGTAAGTTTAATTTACTATTCTATTCCTATTTAATTTTTTTGGAACTCAAGTTTTCAATCAATGAATTTGATTAATTAATTTAACCAAATGAACATGAATCATTTACTTAACTTTTCTAAGTTGGTCAAATGTATATTTTCAAGGCTAATAACTCACAAGGATAAAAAAAAAAGGAATAATATGATAATTTATGCATTGATTTTATAAAATGACAAATTCAACTATTTATAGAAAAAAATAACATATAAAAAGAAACAGAGGGAGTAATGTTTATACTCAACTTGAGCAACATAGGCTAAATGATAAGATACTTTTCAAGTGTCCAAAACCACAAGGAACAACTGTATTTTGGGAAGGAGGAATCAGTGAAACGTTTTAGGGATTAGGAAACAATTGTTTTTTTTTCCAAAAGTGATGACTATATAGTAAAGTCATAACTTTTGGCCTTCTGTATACATGAAGTTAAAAATAGAAAATAAATAAATTGTGTTATAGCCCTTACAGAGCTCTGCCTCACCGGGTTGAGGGTTCTCTATTATACATATATATACTAGATAATTTTTTCGTGCTTCGTGCGGTTGTTAATGACATATTTCATTAAACTAATGTAAGAACATTTCAATATAAAGTTTACATTGTCACACATATGTTAAGAACCTTTTTAATGAATGAGTGTAATAGTATTGCTAGTTGATCACTTTCTTTTATGGTTTATATATTATCAACTACAAATTTTATTCCTTGATATAGTTTTCTTCTACCATTCCCTCAAGTGTTGCTCAAATATTTGGTTGACTTTTCATAACTCAACACAAAATGAAATTTTATTGCGAATCTTCATAGATTCTTTTAAAGTGAGTTCATTTTGATTGCAGTTGCCACATTCATTTGTTCTGTGTTAGGGCTTGAAAATATGTCTTGCCTTGTAACGTGGTTCTTCAAAATTGTGAGTTTTCTATGTCCTTTCCAATTCTAAATTTTTAACGTCACCTTCGCATGACCAATGTTATTTTCCAATTCTAAATTTTTATCAACATGCTCTTACTCTCACTCATATATGGTTAAGTCCAAATTAAAACGGAAGCTCGTTGTTTTTAGGAGGGGGAGACCAAGATGGTGACAATCAATCCGAAGATAGTCTATCTATCTGTCTATCGGTCTATAGCTCATCCTCAAAAAAGAACACATCAGTTATGTTGGAAAAACGCGGACTAATACAAAAATATATATGGTCAAAATAATGGAAATAAAATGGGAAAATAATGACACCAAGAATTTTACATGGAAACCCTTTTAAATAAGGGAAAAAACCACGGGCCAAGATGAGCAACTAATATCACTATAGCAAGAAATTTTTACACTGTGTAGTCACGAATACAATATTCAAAGTGACTACAACACACTCAAAATAAATAACACTCTTTTGATTTACACCTTACTAAAATATCGCTCACACTCTATTTTTCTTCGCAGACTATTTTTCTTGTATAGTCTATGGAATACTTCACTTTGCTCTCAAAATATATTTTTTCTCTCTAACTTGGTGTGTTCTATAAATGAGCAAGAATGCTCTATTTATAGAAGGAAAAAACCATGCCTATGTCACTAATGACATAGGCAAATGTAGCAAAGTCCTAAGGGTTGCAAATCTTACCAATTTGCCAACCACCAATTTTTTTTCCAACTCTTATCACTATTCCTTTTTAACAATTACTTGTAGCACTTGAGTAGCAAAAATTGACTAATATAAAGAACATGGGATGGACCTCACAAAACTCCTCCTCCAGTCCCATGCACTAGAATGATGTATCTTCCTCTTCGTTAGAGAGAGCTCATACCCACAAGTTCTTTGCATAACTCGAACTTGCCTTTCAATATTGTCTTGTTCAGCATATCTACAGGATTTTCACTTGTGTGGATCTTTTTGACGTGTAATGATTCACTCTCCACTTCCTCACGAATCCAATGATATCCGACGTCAATGTGTTGTATCCTTGCATGGTACATGGAGTTCTTGCTCAAGTCTATTGCACTCTGGCTGTCACAATAGACAATATACTCCATCTGATGCAAACCAAGCTCTTGAAGAAATTACTTTAGCCATATCATCTCCTTGTCGGCTTCAGTAGCCGCAATATACTCAGCTTCAGTTGTAGATAGTGCAACACACTTTTGCAACTTCGACTGCCATGATATAGCTTCCCCTGAAAAAATAAACAAATATCCAGTAGTGGATTTTCTGTTATCAAGGTCACCTGCCATATCAGCATCTGTATAGCCCTTCAAGATTGGATCTGATGCTAAAAAACACAAGCATTCATCTGAGCTTCCTCTAAGATACCTTAGTATCCACTCCACAGCTTCCCAATGCTCTTTTCCCGGATTGTCCAGAAATCTGCTTACAACACCAACTGTGTGAGCAATATCAGGTCTAGTACATACCACTGCATACATAAGACTTCCGACAACAGAGGACTATGGAACTTTGTCCATGCTCTCTTTTTCCTCCCTAGTTGTAGGACATATCTTCTTCCTCAACTTCATATGACCAGCAAGAGGTGTAATAACATGTTTAGCATTCTTCATATTGAAGCGCTCTATTACACGTTCAATGTACTTCTTCTGTGAAAAATAAATCTTCCTTTCATCTCTGAGACGAGTAATTGTCATGCCCAAAATTTGCTTGGCATGACCCAAGTCTTTCATAGAAAAAGATTTACGAAACTCTTTCTTCAACTCGTCAATCTTGGAAGTATTCTTGCCCACAATCAACATATCATCCACAACAGCAAGAGAATGATAAAATCATCATCAAAAAATTATTGTACAAATACACAATGATCTGAAGAAGTCTTCTTATATCCTTGCTCCCATATAACAGATTCAAACTTCTTGTACCACTGTCTTGGAGCTTGCTTTAAGCCATAAAGACTCTTTCTGAGTTTGGACACAAAATTCTCTTTACCTTCTACTTTGAAGCCCTCAGGTTGTTCCATGTAAATTTCTTCTTCTAGGTCACCGTGAAGGAAAGTCGTCTTCACATCCATCTTCTCAATCTCTAAATTAAGACTAGCAGCCAAACCTAGAACTGTACGAATCGAGGACATTTTTACGATAGGAGAAAATATTTCGTCAAAGTCAATACCCTTCCTTTGACCAAATCCCTTAACAACCAATCTAGCTTTCTATCTGGGCTTCAAGTTGTGTTCTTAAACTTTAACTTTGAACACCCACTTGTTCTTTAAAGCTCTCATGCCCTTGGGCAATTTTACCAACTCATAAGTGTGGTTCTCATGCAGAGACTTCATCTCATCTTGCATGGCTTCAATCCATTGATCCTTGTGCTCATCTTCCATGGCCTCCTCATAACATTTAGGTTCTCCCCCGTCAGTGAGTAATACATACTCATTGGGTGAATAACAAGAGGAAGGAACCCGCTGTCTTGTGGACCTCCTAAGAGGAATATTTGATTCGTCCACAACTTCATGAGCAAGAGGATCATCAATAACAACATCATTGTTATTATCAACATCAATGTGTTGATTCGATACATGATTCTGGGCATCACCATTATTATCAAGCCCAATAACATCATGCATACTTGTGTGAGGAACTTCATCATAATGAACTATACCATCAAAACTTGAAGATTCTAGCTTCTCCACTTTGTTAATATCTTCATTAGTTTGATTCTCCATGAAAATAATATCATGGCTTCTCACAAGTTTCTTCTCAATTGGATCATATAGCCTGTAACCAAATTCATCAAGGTTATATCCAATGAAGATGCACTGGCTTGTCTTGGCATCTAGCTTTGACCTCTCAACTTTTGGCACATGTACAAAAGCTTTGCAACCAAATACTCTTAAATGATCATAGGAAATATCTTTTCCATACCAAACTCTATTTGGAACATCACTTTGCAAAGCAACAATAGGAGATAGATTAATAACATGTGCAACGGTCAATAAAGCCTCACCCCAAAATGAGTTCGGCAACTTCAGAAAGCAAACATCTAACTCTTTCCATCAAGGTCCTATTCATCCTCTCAGCCAAACCATTAAGATGAGGAGTCTTAAAAGGAGTCTACTGGTGTCTAATACCTTGATGCTTGCAGTATTCGTCAAATGGTCCACAATATTCACCACCATTATCAGTACGAATACATTTCAGTTCCTTTCCAGTTTCTTTTTCAACTGAGGCTTGAAACTGCTTGAAGACACCTAACACTTGGTCTTTAGTATTCAAGATATAAACTCAAAGTTTTCTCAAGCAGTCGTCAATAAAAATGACAAAGTAGAGTGCACCATCCAATGTCCTTGTCTTCATTGGACCACATAAATCAGAGTGCACCAACTCAAGTAACTTTGTCTTTCTCGAGGAGGGTAGGACTTAAAGAAAACTCTATTTTGTTTACCAGCAAAGCAGTGCTCACACTTTTCTTATTTAGCACTTTTGAAATTTGACAATAATTTCTTCTTAGATAGAACTTTAAGTCCTTTCTCGCTGATGTGGCTAAGCCGCTTGTGCCATAACGTTGAAGAGTTACTGCTCTCAACCGCATTCACCATATTAACATAAGTAGAACCTGTAGTCCAATATAGACCACGACGTTTGTTACCAGGAGCCACAACCAAGGAACCCTTAATGAGTTTCCATTTTCTATCATCGTTGGTACTAACATATCCTTTATCATCCAAAACACCAACAGAAATGTAACAACCTGGAAAACTAGTAAGACCAAGATAGATTCTAATGGAAACTAGTAGGTTAAACTAGAGCCTTACATGTGAGCTTTTGAGGTTGATGTGTGGTTGTAGGTTGTATATGGACTTCCAGGGCTTAGGTTGAGGTGTCTAGGGGTTAAACGTCAAGGTACGACCCCCCAAAGACCAACCAAGGGTCACTGAGGGGGACCGTAAAGTCTAAACCCCCAAGGCTGCCTAAAACCAAGAAGCTGCCAAAATCTCATGACCTACGAATGGGGACCTACTTCCCGTAGGTCCATCCACTCCCCGTGGATGGCCTTCGTAGGTCAAGGCCCCCAAGTCCATGTTGCAGACTCAAACCAAGACCCCACAGTACGGGGCGTGATCCCATCCACGGTCTGTGGGTGGGGGTCTCGTGGTTTGCACCTGTAGATTGCCTTAGACTCGGCCAAAAGATGGTTAGTTTAGGAAATTCATTTTTAAGTTGTTTCCATTAAGGGTCATTTAATATGGGTTTATTTCATATATATATAAAGTATTTTAAGGTATTAAACACCTCAATAATTCATTATAACCCAAGACCCCAAATCAAAACCCAACTACCTCCCTTTCCAAGAATCTTCTCTCTAGAACCTCCAATGAAGAACCAAGAAGAAACCAAGTTAGAGCTTCAAAATGGGAGATTTTCAATACGAATTTGGTTGTATTCTACACCTAAGGTATGGGAGTTCTTCATACGTGGGAAGCTATCACCCAAAGAGCCCTTTCAAAAGCTTTTACCTCAATTCTAGAAAACTCAATTAGCTAGGGTTTCAATTCAACGCCATGGATTCCTTTTAAAGTTGATTTTAAAGGTTGAATTATGTTGTTTATGAATGTATGATTGATTTTATACGATTTTCTCTCAACTCCTTCAAGAATCCATGATACCCCCAATCCTAGTTATGGTTCTCCTTTACATTATGTGATGGTTTTGCAAGTTGGTCAAATTGATTGGATGTAAGTTAATTATGATGTAATTGCATGATTTAAGTATGAATATACATGTATAATTTATTACCCTAAGATCCTATGATGAAATTGATATAGTCTAGGATTATGCCATGAAAGAGGCAAATTGAGGGTTAGAGGTGACCTTCTAAGATTGATGAACTTCTTTTTGTAATGCCTTAGATTAGATTACCTAGACATGGATTGATTTAGGGTAAAGCTTCTAAACATGAATTGACTTGATTATGATTTATATGATGGATCATGTTTGTGTAGTATTGAGATTGAGTTTATATGTTTCCTATATGACTAAAATAGATCAAGAATGAGGCATGTGGTTAGGTTACCTTGAGAACTAGGTATACTTAATGATCATGTGAGGCATTGCTTGAGAGTAAGGCTTCTAACATGAAGATGATTCCTAGGGCTTTAAGAGTGAAAGCTAAAATGGATAAACTAAGGGTGATAAGACTTCAAGAAGGAAGCCATTATGTATGTTGATTTGTACATGGCCCTATTGTGAAAATACTTCACCCGCATGACCTATAATATGATCACATGAGTTTATGTATGAATTGAATGGACTACTTGAGTCATGGTTGTATCTATATTTCTTGTATTGAATGCTAGATGTATTAACTCAGTATGACTCTTGAATGCAAGATATGATGTGTATGCATGACTATGATATGACTAAGGTATTGATGAGTTGTTGAATCATGGTATTCCCTTATCTAATGTGCTAATGCTATATGTTTGGGATGAGTTGATACATAGCCTTTGAAGGGCATACTATGAAGGTTTGTACATGTTGACAAGAATTGTGTATGAACTTGTGATTCACTTAGAAAGTGAAGATCCTATGACTATTGTGTAAATTGAGGTATTGTCAAAAGGACAATCTTCCCTTGCCCTTACACTTGATTATGTATGAATTTGTCTAGGATGATGATAATGTTGTTGTTGTGTCATTGCAAGGACATTTACACACACTCACCCCATTCATAAACATGATTATGATGTATCAATGGTGTTAATTGAAAGTATAGTTCTCATATGCACCTTTACACATTATTATACATGAAAGGTACATGACCATGATGATCCTATTGCGTTGATGGAAAGTCCATTCCGATGAAAACACTTGATTTTGGTGTGAAAAGTTATTCTCACATACTATTTATGATTCTAAGGTTGAAAGTCCATTCTTACCTAATTTAATCTATGAGCTATTTTATGAGTTGGGTTGAACGAAGTGTAAAATAGCCCTTCAAACATGTAAATCCAATTCAAGACTAAAACAAGTAATTTTGGGAAATTATGCTTAGCACCGAGTGGATATGGTCAACGAGGTAGATGCTCTTCCGTCAATACAATAGGTCGGGTGATCTAAATTATTCTCATGAGATGGAAGCTCCTCCGCCAATACAATAGGTCGGGTTTCTAGAATCAATATCATAACTATGTGCCCACATGGGTGTTTAGCTAGTGGATCCACCTAAAATCTAATACATTTAGTTCTACCTTAGGCAAGTAGGACACCTTCTTTCGGTGTGGGTTTACACGACACCAGATTGCATGTAGCTCACATGGTCTATATCGATGAAGGCTATATTCCCTCCATGAACCAGAAAGTGAGTTATGTGGTATGGTCCCTTAAAAAGGATACTTAGTATGAGTGGTAATATGGGATTTCATTCATACATGACACAAGTAGACCTTGAGAGTAGACATGGTGTGTTTCTCATATTTTTATAAACTATGAATATGAAATATGAACTATGACTAATGACTACTCAAGAAGATCTACTTAGTACGAGTGAGGGTATGTGACTTCATTCATTCATACATGGCACAAGTAGACTTTGAGCGTAGTCATGGTGTGGTTCCATTACATTATGATGATTTATGAGTTAGGCATGCTTTATTATGAATTATGAACATGAAAATTAATATGAACATGGACTATGCTTATGAATTCTTAATGGGTTTACTTAGTTTGAGTGGGGGTATGAGACTTCACTTATACATTGCATAAGTAGACTTATAAGGGGGTTGTGGTGTGGTTTCCTTATGCTATGAAGATATATGAATCTATGTATGCATGATATGGGTTGTTGTTATCAATGACTTTACTTATTACAAATTATGAACATGAATGACTCTTTGTCTATATGTGTTTGGCTATGAATAGGATCAAGGTATGTTATACATAATCATGGTGTCCTAGAAGTGATACTTAGTGTAGATAGGATTATGGGGTCCTATCTATGCATTGCACAAGTAGCTCTCAAGGTTGCTTATGTGATGATTACTTTATGATGAGATGATCTTGGTATTTGATTGTGTATTATGTTATGATTAGAGTCTATGTATTGTGAAGATTGGGATATGTATTATGCTTATATGAGAGACTATGCTTGTAATTATGATGATATATCTTACGCTATGATGAATTGTATGTGAGTTGCTTTATGAGTTGCATTCTCCAACGATTTCAAATATGATGTTCTAAAATGGCATATAGCATGGTTTCAAATGAAATGTCCCTTTTATGCATGTTTTAAGAATTTTTAATGGATGGCTTCTACACTTAGTACTTTTTGTGCTAACCCCATCTTTCTACATTTTCTATAAGTGTAGGCTTTGGAGATATTGGATTCCATCCTCGTGGCTAGGACTCTAGTAGATTAAGAAGAACAAGATTGGTGAGTCCTTATTGTATTCGAGGGCTCAACCATATGACCTTGTCTTTACTTTCATATTTTAGACTTATGTAAGGGCTATGTCCCTAAGATTGTATTCAAGAGTTTTAATCCAAGTGTTATAGATGGTTTGATACATAGTGTCATAGATTCTCTTTTATTTTATAAAGGACTTCGATTGTAAAAAAAAGTTTTAAATTCCGCATTATTTTGCTGTACTGTTATATTCAAGTTATGCTATGAGGCTTGTATGAGACCCTTTCGAGGTCAAGTACATCGTGTTATGCCTAGGGGGTGCCCCTGGGTCGTGAAAAACGTGGTATCAGAGCATAAGGTTTTTGGTATGGTTTTTAGGATGTCTCAAACCACATCTAGTAGTGTCTTGTTCATAAATGTGAAGCGCGCCACATTTTATGAATAGGAGGCTATCACATGTTAGGAAATACTTCACTTCTTCATTCTCTAGTCGTGCCATATAGTTTAACTCTTTAAGGTCTTTCTCTCTAACCGGTGGTCTTTATGATATGACTACTCGGAGGGCTTATGCTACAAGGAGCGAGGGAGAATATGTTGGTTGTTATGCCAATTATGTTTATGTGACTAGATAGGACTTGATATGCTAGATTTATATGTCACCCTTAGGGTGGATTGGTAGTGTTATTGTCATGCTCCTAGGTGATGATAGAACCCGTATGGTCAATTTGTTAGTTCCCGAATAAGCCTATCTGAAGTGGAAATGGGGAAATTCTATGCCATAAGTTTGGATTATGTTGTGTCTTAAGGTTGACTTTGAGGGTTGCATGTACCACCTAGTTAAGGTAAGAAAGAAGAGTGCAAGTGTTGACCAACTTTAAAGAGTTAGTTATCTTTTAAGATTGATCTTAAGTATGGTCATTTTGAGTAGGGTGCCTAGATAATACCTACATATGATTGGTTGGTAGATCCCACCAAAGGTGATGATAAGGGTTAAAATAGTCTAGAATTATCTGATCCAACCTTAGTAGAATTGAAAGAGACAAAGGTCTCATGGACAAAGCTCTTCTAAGGTTCCCCTAGGGATTAACCAAGAGAGGGTGTATACCCCTAAGTCTCAAAGAGTGAGTGATAGTAGATCTTAATGGTTCCGGTATGCGTTTTATGCTTTATTAGATTCCTGTATTTCTTGTCTTTGGTGACTTGATATGCTAGACCTTGATGTTTCCCTTAGTATGAATAGGCATCATTGTTGTTTTATGATAATGATGTTAGAATCCTTCTTAGCCATAATGGATTTTAGGATGTGATGGAGGATTTGATGAATAGTGGTGGTTAAGTGATGCCTAGAGATATTGAGTGAGTAGACTCCTTTGAAAAAGGCTAGAAGTGTAATTCTCCATGGTTTAAAATCACCTTGTGTGATGGATATGAAAAGTTGAGTGTTCTAGATGTCCATGATTTGGATTGGCTTAAAATTCTCACCTTAAGAGGTGTAGTGAGTTTGATGGGTTTAGTCCCGGTTTGGTAGGCTCATATGAGACTTTGAGTGGTGTTGGTAAGGTTGCTTATGAGCAAGAGTGCCTAAATGAGAACCTCTCTAATTTAGAAGTACCAATTGGGATCTTAGACCGGCAAGTTAATAAATAGAATGGTAAGAAAGTGCTTCCATGATAATGTTGAGGAGTGGTATTTTAGTAAGGGTTTTAGTTGAAGGTGCTTATTTGGGAGGCAAGGTCCAATGAGATGTTCCAATATCCTTATGTTCCCTTCTATTCCTCCTCTAGTTTAAGGTGATAAGTTCTCCTTGACTCATTTATTGATTGTGGAGTCTTGGAGGTTATATGTGTCCTATGATTTCCTTGTCCCATAGAGTTACTTATGTTAACCTTGGTAGGATTTGGATGCATGATTATTAGACCTCTATTGGTTTTAGTGCCTGGTAAGGTTATAATGAGCCTTGGTAATGCTTGAGTTTGTTAGGAAGGAGTAGTGTTTGAGGTTTTAGTAAGAAGGGGGTTTACTCCCAAGGGGGATATCATGTGCTTAAATAGCAATATTGATTGAAAGTCCCGATATCCTCATCCTTTTCTTCTATTCCTATTCTAGCTTGAGACCAATATTTCTTTTTTGGGCTTGTTTTAGGTTTAGGAGTCATGAGTGTATTAGAAATTTCCATGATCTCCTTATGTTATGTATGTTTTTGAAAGATTCTTATTTTGTATAAAATGGATTTTTCATGATTTACATGTTCCTCATGTTGTTGGGCATCTTAGTATGGTGATGACATATTTGACTTCATGAGATGATGTGATGAACATGCTTTGTTAAGTTTTTGGTGAAATGGCACATTGGCTCCATAATGTTGTGTTGAGCTTGCTTTTATTTGGAAAAAGGTAATTCCTCCTATGATTATGTGATTGATGATGTTTAGAAGTGTTTGTGTAGGCTCACTCCTAAGGGGGAGATGGTGTGCCTAGTTAACGTGGCGTTATGTGCTTATGTGTTGCCATGACTTCTTCATTTAATGCATGTTCATGAAAACTTGTGTTTTGAAAGAAAATGAGTTTATGTGAATTGTTTCCCTCATGTTGTGGTGCTTTGAGTAAAAGTTGCCTATTGTACTTCATGAGAAGAATAAATAGACATGTTTTAGTTAGGAGTTGAGAAATTCGTCCTTGAATGAAATGCTTTTTGAGAATAAATTGCTTATGAGCTCCATGAAAGAATGTTGAGCATGTTATGACTAGGGGATGGTGGTTCCTCTTTGAACATGACTAGTTAATAAAAACCTCATGCATATATAGGTTGGTAGATATAGTTCACACTTCCTTGTATTGCATTGATCATGTTCAAATGGAGTTGATGCTACCTCATTTGAATAAGTGCACATTATGAATAGTGTATTTTGAGTTGTGCATCATTGTGATGTTTCATGCATGATGGGCTGCTAGTCTTGAGTCTTTAATTCCATAAAGTGTTTAAAGTGTCATTCGAGGACGAATGTTCCTAAGGGGGAGATAATGTAACAACTCAGAAAAGTAGTAAGACCAAGCTAGAGCCTAATGGAAACTACTAGGTGAAACTAGAGCCTTACGTGTGAGCTTTTGTGGTTTATATTTGGTTGTAGGTTGTATATTGACTTCCCGAGCTTAGGTTGAGGTATCTAGGGGTTAAACGTCAAGGTACGACCCCCCAAAGACCAACCAAGGGTCCTTGAGGGGGACCCTAAAGTCTAAACCCCCAAGGCTGCCTAAAACCAAGAAGCTGCCAAAATCTCATGACCTACAGATAGGGACCTACTCCCCATAGGTCCATCCACGCCCAATGGATGGCCTCCGTAGGTCAAGGCCCCCAAGTCCATGTTGCAGACTCAAACCACGACCCCATAGTACGGGGAGTGACCCCATCCACGGTCCGTGGGTGGGGGTTTCGTGGTTTGCACCTGTTGGCTGCCTTAGACTCGGCCAAAGGGTGGTTAGTTTAGGAAATTCATTTTTAAGTTGTTTCCATTAAGGGTAGTTTAATATGGATTTATTCCATATATAAAGTATTTTAAGGTATTAAACACCTCATTAATTCATTATAACCCAAGACCCCAAATCAAAATCCAACTACCTCCCTCTCTAAAAATCTTCTCTCTAGAACCTCCATTGAAGAACCAAGAAGAAACCAAGTTAGAGCTTCAATATAGGAGCTTTTCAACACGAATTTGCTTGGATTATACACCTAAGGTATGGGAGTTCTTCATCCTTGGGAAGCTATCATCCAAGGAGCTCTTTCAAAATCTTTTACCTCAATTCTATAAAACTTAATTAGCTAGGGTTTCAATTCAACGCCATGGATTCCTTTTAAGGTTGATTTTAAAGGTTGAATTATGTTGTTTATGAATGTATGATTGATTTTATACGATTTTCTCTCAACTCCTTCAAGAATCCATGATACCCCCAATCCTAGTTATGGTTCTCCTTTACATTATGTGATGGTTTTGCAAGTTGGTCAAATTGATTGGATGTAAGTTAATTATGATGTAATTGCATGATTTAAGTATGAAT
>JAJOOH010011701.1:0-12204 GCA_029582605.1 Solanum gracilifrons | reverse complement strand
GTTAATTATTTTTTAAAAACCCTTTATTTTATTAACCGTCCGATCGAACGAGATCAAACCTAAGACTTTTAGACCCCTACACCGCCCTACTCTTCCCAAAATCACGTTCACCCTTGTCTTCTCCAAAGAAATCAAATCAACGCCTCTTCATCTTCAGAGAAAAACTCAGGCTCCTCTCCTCCATGGCCGCCCACGCCCCTTCCTCAGACCGTCGCTAGCTAGCTTTCTCCAGACGCCGGACTCCTCTCCCATCACCCCATCCTAAGACATCTCCATCACCGCCCCACGTGATCCCCATCCTCTTCATCAGAGAATGACTCTGGGCCGCCGGAAAATGGCCCATCAATCGCTCAACCCTCTCAAATCGACCTGAAAAGGTCAATTTTTGAGAGATTTTCTTCTCCGTCATGATTACTTTGTTGTTTCCTCTAAGAGTTGTGTTTCCAAGAATTCAAATTCTTGGAGCCCAAATCGGCTATAAAATCACCTCTTTTGGTCTCATGGAAGGGCATTCGGAAATCATCAATCAACGTCCGAAAACAATCGGAAAAAATAGAGAAGAAATCATCAAAAAATCAGAGTGTCAGCCATATTATGTTGTCAACTATTTCGGCTGGTTTGAAATAGGGGTGTGACAAGGGGGGGGGGGGTTGTGTAAGCACATAACAGTTTTTTGATTAAGTAACAAGTGAGCAAGATTTCAAACTTCGAGTTATCAATATGGGAGAGAAATTAGGTGTATGTGTTACCCATAAGCTCTTACCGCGGTAATCCTAATAATAGTAATCCTTTCATAGTGTTTAACATGCAACATTGCTAAGATAGATATCTCTAAGTGATTGGTCCTCCAAATAGGGAAATTCACCCCACACCTTGGTCCGGCTATGTGTGTATACCTTACTAACCCTTACCTTTACCTCAGATTAGACATCACATCAATGTATGACTTAGTTTTCACCCTCGCACTAATTGACATTAGACTATTAGATAGCATCCCACTAAATCTCTGTTGATAATTCTTTTCTCATTAACTACCTCCTTGGTCTGGCAAGTAGAAACGAGGCTTATGGTTCCAATACATGCATAACCACTAAATCCCACGTGCACTCGTTAAAAAGACTTTTAAGCGAAAGAATTACCAATACATGCATAAACACTATTCAAGAATTACTTAATGATTATTCATACGTTGTTAATTGCTTATGGTTCCCACAACCCTAGTTGTGGATTTAGTTACTCATGCTTGAAAGAACACAATTCATACTTTGGTAAAATGAATTCCTGAACTTACGATTAGAGTAGAAGAAATCTGAAATTTCCAATTGAATTGCGAAGCCAAAATCTTATAAACCAAAATCCGGAAATTAAATTGCTAAAGTTGAAAGTTAATTCCCAAAGAAAATACAAAGACCAAAAATTAAACAATAATGTCTAACCCCCAAAAATGAGGTTTACATACCCTATTTATAGAAAAACATGTCCTAAACAAAAAGGAAACAAAATAAGGAAATAAACTTTTGGAACGCGGCATCAATCGACGACTCGACCTACGGTTTGTAGATCCCCTTCGTAGGTCAACACTTAGGACTTTTTCAGTAGAGGCTGGAACCTTCACTCTCAAATCATCAACGAAAAACATGCATGATAGACCGTAGGTCGACCTACGGTCCGTGGGTCCTCTTCCGTGGCTCCACACTTAGGATTTTCATCAGGTACTATAACTTCAACTCTCTGAACACATTCGATGGATGTGAAGGACGGTCCATGGGTCAACCTACGGTCCGTCAGTCGCTCTGTAGTTCCACACTTGGTTAGACTTCCCTGATGCTCAATCTATGCCTACCCAACATAATTTATCAATTTAACTAAGTACTGATGTAAAAAGGTAAACAACGAGTAGAATATCTCCAACATCAAGTCCTTCATCAATACTAAGCTAAAGTACCACCCAAAAATTGCTGTCATAAGTACAAGAGCTTCTAAATAAGGTGTAAGTGTGAAACTAAAATGACAAATCTACACATAAGGGGTATCTTGTCTGAATACTAAAATAACAAAATAAATAAAAGATAGAGGGAGGTGTGGGCCACAGAACAGCCAAACAGCTCACCACAACTACAAGATACTCCAAGCTCGGACTCAAAAAGCACCACGAGATGTGCTCGTACTAGGAATCGAATCTGCACCACAAAAGAGTGCAACAAGTGTAGTATAAGTACGAAACCACATGTACCCAGTATATCTCATAGACCGACAACGAAGAAGTAGTGAGGGGAGTTCATAAAAGAAAATCATTTCTTTACTTATACAAGTCTATATTATACTTACCAGTCAAGTTTTATCAAGTAGAGGTAATCAAATATCAAGTACTTTCCAACCACCAATAAAACACATAATCATCAAGAATGAAGGATGTCATGAGATGCAATGCAATATGACTTCATGAAACGATATTCCTCAGATGCCAAGTACTCTCTCAACCGTATATACATGATACTTCTCGGAAATACATCGAGAGTTCATGACCCATGGAGGACTCGCGAGGTCCATATACCAACACGGACTATCTCCACGTGTTTGTGTGGACCATCTCAGTGCACTATCATAAAATCAAACAACTTTCGAACGGACGATCTCCACGTGGCCAAATTATAATTTTAACATCTCTCCATCCCCAGAACGGACGATCTCCACGTGCCCAACTTATACTAAATCTCATGTTAATGCATGTGCACAATATGATTTCAATAAAAGGGGATGATGATGCATCTCAATCAAACATATATCAGCATAATATATGACTACCTCAACTATCACAAATATACGGGTTCAATAGAGGAACAAAATCACACAAAAGAATTCAAGTCAATAATACATCAGCTAATGCCCATATGCTTTGGCATTCTCGGATTACAATCTGCCTACTATAGTAATAAACTTTCCTTTTATAACACTGATACTCGTACCAATGCCCATCACACCATTGGTACGAGACCCCCCATCTCTCGCCCTTACCCGTTGTTTATTCCATTTTTAAATATTTAATTAGGAAAACATCCTTCAACAAAGTCTGAAGTCTTAACATACCTTAATTGTCGAACACGTGTCACAAATCCTCAAAATTTTGCCTTTCCCTTTTGTAAAGCTCGCGAACCTTCCCAATCTATCAATTATAAATATTTTGTAAGTGAATAACTCGGTATACACCCATATTACTATATCTTTATGTATACCCCAAAAAACTCATCTAAATTTATAAGCAATTTCGTAAATCTCAAGCCTAGGGTTAAGTCTTAATTCTTCCAAATAACATAATTTTAATGGTGTTCAAATAATGTAATATACCTATATTCAATTACATAACTCACTATGTCAAAACGTGTATATAATCTAAGATCATGAAAAAAAAAATACAACTACCGTATCTGTAACTTACACAATTGGAAAAAATTAAAAAGGAAAAATAATATTAAACGTCGCCACCCAGCCTTAATTAATTGTATCACCCCGTAACTAGAAAGAAGTTTAAAATCGGAAATAGTCATTTTTGAAAAGAATATAAAAATCTGCAAATTTGTTAAGTGTGTTAAAGTTGAATTTTTGGTCAACTTCAAAAGACCATAACTTGTAGCTCAGGATGAGTTAGGTGTGTTTCCAGATATCGTAGGAAATATGTTTGAATAATATTTCCAACGCCGCCAAGTTTACGCCATTCTGAGTTCGTATAAGTGATATATCCCCATTCGAAGTTGGGTTGTTCGAATAAGAAATGTCCAATCCGGATTTTAGAAGGGTGGTTTGGTATTTTCCATAACCTATTATTTTAATTCATTTTAGTGAATTAATTAAGGGTCAAAACTGAATTGGTTCAGTTTGTGCAAATTGGAAAAAGAGTTAGGGTTTTGAAGAGAAAAGAAGAAGAGAAAAGAGCAGAAAGGAGAAGAAAAGCTCAAGATTTGTCAAGATCATTCAAGTATGATAGTGGATTTTGTCAAGGGCTGATCCCTACGAGGTATGTGAGACTCTCATAGCGTTGGGTCCGTTCTCCCATGCACCAAACATGATTAATTCAGCATGAATTCGTCCTAAAGGTTGAAAGTTTGAATGTTCTTGATGTGTGTTCTAGAATTTTCTTTCGTTCTTGAATTCGGGATATGATTGAGGAGGTCTTGAGAGTTTAAGATCGATTATTAGAGTTGTTTTGAGTTAGATTCTTGTGTATATGTTGTGGGTACCTGAATCTAAAGAGATATGGATTAAAGGAACTGGATCTAGGTGAATTGGGACTGGAAAACGCAGAAGGAAAAATTCGAGCAGGTTTTGGTATGCAGGTTCGCGTCGCGGACTTGCTCCCCTAGTGACCAAAAATCAGCTCCGCATCGCGGTTTTGCCGTGGACTCCTCTGTCTCAAAATTAAATTTTGTGATCAAATATTTAAATACACTTCCACATCGCGGACCAGCTATTAGACAATGATTTCTTGATCATCTCTCATGTTTAGTTATCTAAAATCATTTCTAAACAACATGGGATCTTTCCTATCACAAATCACAATCCTTGAATCCATAATTCAATTCAAGGAAAGTTAAGATTCAAGTCAAGAGAAGTTAAGAGCCAAGTCCAGAGAAGTTCATAGAGTCTTCCAAAAGTCTTTTACAAATGATTTAACTTTGTTCTAAGACTTGAGTTTTCAGTTCAGTAAAGAGTAAAGTTGAAGTTCATTTATTCAAAAGTATATAGGGACTATGTATTCCCAAAGAGTTTAAAATGTTTTCACATTTAAACAAGTAAGGAAACTTTGATTTCCAAAGAGCCTTTGAGCTAGTTTTCAGAAAAGAGTAAATGCTTTCACAATTAAGCAAGAAGGGAAACTTTGATTTTCAAAGAGTCTTTGAGCTAGTTTTCAGAAAAGAGTAAATGCTTTCACTAAACAAGAAGGGAAACTGAGATTTCCAAGATAGCCTTTGAGCTACGTTTTGAACAATTATCTCAAACCACAAAAAGAAGTTATGCTTTTAAAACATAAAGAGCTAGTATATTTTGGGAATAGTATTGAGAACCAATATGGGGGAGAGTTCAGAGAACTCCAAGCCGCCACAAACTAGCTCTTAAGCGATGGTTGTCGGTTAGAGAAACTCCCACAACAGTATTTTGTATTTTTATATACATTAGAAATATTTGTATTTTCATATAAAAACAAAGTTCATATTGTATCTTTGCATACATACAGAGCTATTATTGTATTTCTAAATAGACAGAGTTGAAAACCATGTTTTAAAGCTTTTCTTTATACTGCATTTATATACACTGCTTTATAATCAATTCAGTTGAGTTGAGTTGAGTCAGGTAAGTTCTTCAGTTCCTTTATACTACATGGGTTATGGCGGCTCGGAGTTCTTTGAACTCTCTCCCATATTGGTGCTCAATACTACTTCCAAAATATACCAGCTCTTTATGTTTTAAAAACATAATTTCTTTCTGCGATTTGAGATAATTGGTCAAAACATAGCTCAAAGGATATCTTGGAAATCTCAGTTTCCCTTATTGCTTAATTGTGAAAGCATTTACTCTTTTCTAAAAAGTAGCTCAAAGGCTCTTTGGAAATCAAAGTTTCCCTTCTTTCTTAATTGTGAAAGCATTTACTCTTTTCTGAAAACTATCTCAAAGGCTCTTTGGAAATAAATGTTTCCTTACTTGTTTAAATGTGAAAACATTTACTCTTTTTTGAAAACTAGCTCAAAGGCTCTTTGGAAATCAAAGTTTCCTTACTTGTTTAAATGTGAAAACATTTTAAACTCTTTGGGAATACATAGTCCCCATATACTTTTGAAGAAATGAACTTCAACTTTACTCTGTACTGAACTCAAAACTCAAGTCTTAAAACAAAGTTAAATCATTTGTAAAAGACTTTTGGAAAACTCTATGAACTTCTCTTGACTTATCTCTTAACTTCTCTTGACTTGACTCTTAACTTCTCTTAACTTGAATCTTAACTTTCCTTGAATTGAATTATGGATTCGAGGATTGTGATTTGTGATAGGAAAGAGTTCATTATGTTTAGGAATGATTTTAGATAGCTAAACATGAGAAATGATCAAGAAATCACTGTCTGAAAGCTGGTCCGCGACGCGGAGATGTACTTAAATATTTGATAGCGAAATTTACTTTTGAGGCAGAGTAGTCCGCATCCCAACCACGATGCGGAGCTGATTTTTGTCACTGGAAGAGCAAGTCGGTGACGCGGACTTGCGTGCCAAAACCTGCTCGACTTTTCCTTCTTCGTTTTCCAACTCCAATTCGCCTAAACTCGACTATTTTTCTAAAAATCTTTTTAGATTCAGATACCCAGCATATGTACCCAAGAACCTAACTCAAAACAACTCTAAAACTCGACGTAAAGATGTCAGAAACTTCTCAATTCATCCATATTCAAGAATGAAAACAATTTTAAGATATACATTATCAAGAACATCAAACTTTCAACCTTTTTATCACGAATTTTGCTGAACTAAACATGTTTGGCGCGTGGGTTAACGAACCTAACACTATGAAAGTCTCACATACCTCGTAGAGATCACCCCTTGACGAAATCCACAAGCGATTCTTGAAGATCTTGACGATTCTTGCTTCTTCTCCTCTTTTCTCCTCTTCTTTTCTCTTCTCTCAAAATCCTAACTCTTTTTTTTGGAAAAGCATAAACTGACCAAGTTCAGTTTAGACCCCAATTAAACTCCTAAAGATGAATCAAAATAATAGGGTATGGAAAAGACCAAAACACCCTTTAAAAATCCGGGTTGGCCATTTCCTTATCTGAACAACCCAACTTCCAATGGGCATAACTCACTCATACGAACTCGAAATCGTGCAAACTCATCGGCGTTCAAAAGATTATTCCAAGATATTTTCTACGATATTTGGAAACACACTTCACTCATCCTGAGCTAGATGTTATGGTCGTTTGAACTTGACCAAAAACTCAACTTTAACACACTTAACAAATTTCCAGATTTTTATATTCTTTCCAAAAATGACTATTTCCGATTTTAAACTTCTTTATAGTTCTCTCTAGTTATGGGGTGTTACAATATCTCCCCTGTCACGACCCGAGCCTACACCCTGGACGTGGCCGACACTCCAAGACCATTGCTGGTCCCCAAGCGAACCCTCACCCTGGCTGACTACAAACGGAAAATTGATTCAAGCATACAAAGCTTAAAAACTGAAATAAAAGTTCATAAAACTTAAATTCAAACTTTAACTCAAATGAAAACTCTGAATAATATAATATATTCAACTCGCCCCAAAATTGGCAACTTAAGTCTTTGAAATATTTAAATAAAATAAATAAATAATACAGACTTCTCAACTATACTGAATATCTATGAAGCCTCTAACTGATAAAGATGGAAGTCGGGATAAAACCCACGACATCCTGACTAAACTGAAAGGTAAATGAAATCCTCCGGAAGCAAGGAGGCTCACCATAGCTAACTCGAACTCTCGGATGTATCAACGAAGCTCCTATTGATGATCCTGAATATCTGTGTCTGCATCATGAGAAGATGCAGGCCAAATGGCTCAATACGTGGAATGTACGAGGATGTAAGGGGAATTCTAAAGCATAACATAAGCTTGAAACTTGATAAAAAGGAAACATACTTACATCTTCTCAAACTTACTCAACTCAAGGAATACTCAAGGATATTCAAAACTACTCAAACTTACTCTACTCATAAGTACTCAAGGATAAGATACTCAACTTAGAGATTAGATACTCAACTCAAAGATATGATATTCGACTCTGGGTACTCAACTCAATATAAAGCAACAATACACATGCAATATATGGAAAGCTTTATAAAACAGTAAAAACAACTTAGTTCGTTAAAGAAAATGCAATAACGAACTCAACTTTACTTATATAATAAAGTAATATAGTTTTTGTGGGAGATTCTCTAACCAACAACCCCCACTATGAGCCTAAGTGGTGATACATCGTCTTGCCCACGCTGCCAGAACTGTCCTATACTTTGCCGTCATATAGAACGCTTTAACTTAGTGGATCCACTAGCTTAACTTATGTGATCATCTAAAAAGTATGACCCATTAATACCCATGATGGGTACATGGTTTATGCAGATTTGAGTTATCTGAACTCGCATCCCCATATCGGTGCTCAATACTACTCTCAAAACGTACTTAGCTCATATGTTTGTAAAAACGAAACTCTTTATTTGGTTTGAGATAATTATTCAAAACTTAGCTTAAAAGCTCTCTTGGAAATCATAGTGTCCTATTTACTGAAAAACTAGCTCAAAGGCTCTTTTGAAATCTCAGTTTCCTTTCTTGTTTAAATGTGAAAACATTTACTCTTTGGGAATACATAGTCCCGATATACTCTTTTGAAGAAATGAGCTCAACTCTTTACTCTTTAATCTTTGCTTAACTCAAAACTTAAGTCTTAAAACAAAGTTAAAACGTTTGTAAAAGACTTCTTAAAATATGGTTCACACCAAATTATGGATGTGAACGACTCAATGCAAGGTTTTCAATAACCATAGATAGAACTCAACACTTGGAACTCAAGAACTTTAATAATACTACTCACTTCAAGAATGCTCAGCTTAGAGGGTTCATGCGGAATTATGAGCATGAACTACTCAACTCAAGGACTCAAAGATACTTCTCATCTCAAGACTGTTCGACTTATAATGTTCATGTGGAGTTATGGGCGTGAACAACTCAACTCATGGACTTCATGGGTAATAGGTAATAGTCTCATGATTAGGAATGTAATCTCAAATGGGTTAGAAACTCAATACTTAAGACTTAGGATCTAAAGATATTTCTCCACTCATAGATACTCAACTTCTGGAGTTCATGCGGAATTTAATGGCATGAACGACTTGAATCGTAGGTCTAAATAACATTATGGAACTCATGATACAACTCTTCTCATTCTCTGAATTACTTCCTCAAAACATAGTTCAAATCCATAGTTGATCTCAAAGGATTCACAATTGAACTCAAAGGCTTTCTTGAACTCTACTCTTAACTCTCTCTTGAATGTGAATTATGAATTCAAGAATTTTGGTTCATGATATGAAGGATCTCATGATGATAAAGTAGATTCATGAATACATTCTCCTCATCCTTATACTCACTTGCTCAAGTCTTGAAACAAGTTACTAATAATTGTAGAAGACTCCTTAAAAAGACTCTAAGGGACCTTATCAAAAGATTTGAAAGAACTCTCAAACTTGACTCTCAACTCTACCTTGAATTTGATTTATGAATTCAAGGTTATGATCATGTTAGGAATGATTTTAGGTGTTTAGAAGTAGCTTAGAGTAGTTAGAATCAAAAAGGAATGAAGGTGCACTTTAAATGAACTCAAACGGGGCAACCAACGACAAATTGGATGGGGCAGGCCCTGCCGCTATGGGTGGCACGGGGCGCCAGCCCCTAAACTTCAGAGGTGGGTTTGGGGTGCTCTGGCAGGCGCATCGCGCAAGGCCCCAACCCAGAAAATTCAGCAAGTTTCTTTTCTCATTTTCTCACCCTATTTCACCTAGAATCGAATGGTTTCTTCCCCAATCACTTAGAATTGATTACTTAACATAAGTACACTCTAATCTACTCAATACATACATTAAAACACTCACTTTGATCTCAATAAATCATCCAAAATCCAACACAACAGGATTTAGAATGAACTTCAAGAACACCTATCAAGAACTCATCAAGCACTTAAATCTTTCAACTTCAAGAATGAAATTTGCGCTAAAAATAACATGTTTGGCGTATGAGTGAACAAACCCAACACTATGGAAGCTTACATACCTCTTAGGGATTAAACCCATGGCGAAAATCCGCAACAAGATGCAAGAATCTCGACGAACGCTTGATCCTCTCCTCTTTTCTCCTCTTTTCTCCTCTTTTCTCTTCTCTTCTCTCAACTAAAACCCTAGGCTAATTTAGGATTATAAAACTGAACTTAATAGAATTAGACCCTTAAAAATATTAGTAAATACGACTTAAATATGTTTGGATAAGGAAAAGGGAAAATGCATAAGTACCCCCCCAGCCTATGCCTAAAATCCCTGAGACACACCTAACCTTTACTAAGGTCCTATTACCCCCCGAACTTATTTTTTAGTTAATTGTTTACCACTTTTCAGCCTACGTGGCTGAGTCCGTGATTTCACCTATGTTAGGCGCGTGGGTGCAGCTTTTAGACAGCACTGACCAATAAAAATTGGTCATGTGTTAAAATAAACTTGGAAAAAATAAATATTAACTCAATTGTCTTCTTCTTTATTATTGTTCTTCATGTTTGGCAAAGAAACCTCCATTATCATAAGTTAAATTGCTCCTTTCTTCGAAAAGCTAACAAAATAAAATCAAGAAAAAACTAACCTTTGAACTCAACCACGATTCTTGATGACTTAGAAGTAGGGGTGTACATAGGCCGGTTTGGTTTGATTTTTCATTAAAAAAAAACCTAAACCAATTATGTCGGTTTATTAAATCTAAATATCAAATCAAACCACGCAAAGTCAGTTTTTTCGGTTTCGGTTTTAGTTGGTTCTTTCGATTTTTTTCGGTTTTTTACAGCTTAACGGTGTTTGAAAAAAAGATCAAATATATTTTCACCTACCTGTGTGATAAACTAAACTTAAGAAACGTTAAATGAAGCCAAAATAACTTTTTCTTTTGACTTTTCAAAGCCCTAAACTAAAAGGCAAAAAAGAGTAAAGACATCATATTGTTCTTCTTTTGGCTTCATTCCACTTTGTTGTTCATGGTGAAGTAGAAGTGAGATTTGAGAACAAGTAACAAGGTATGCTATCTAAAAATAAATAAATTATTTATTAATGTACTTCATTTGTTTTATATGTTTTTCTTGATTTATGAAGTGGTGCCATTATTTGATTGCTTGAATAATTAAATTTATAAGAATTTCTTGACTTCTAAATAGTTATCTAATAATTGTGATTCTTTTATTAGTAAACTTGTTATTTGTGCTAATATTTTTTTAAAATTATTTTGTTTTGATAAGATTGAATAGAAGTGTGAATATTTAATTTTGTAGGTAAAATAATTCTTACATTCAAATCATCAAATCACAAATGGATAAGTTTCTCATCAAGTTACCAAAGCCAAAAGATGGCCAACCAAGTTCTAGCTCTAATCAACCATTTGTGAGTTCACAAGTTGCTCCGGAAGTTCAAAGACATATAAATTATTTTCCACTTTCAAATATGGATAATATGCTTGATTTTAAATCTCTTGAAGCAGATCCCAAAGATCGAATGCCTATTTCATCTTATGGTCCTAATATTTGAAATGCCGTAAGGAGGCATTACATTCAAAAAAAGCCATGTCAACCTGTTGATCATATCTTCCCTAAAACTAAGTTTGGAGATAAAATGCGTCAATTTCAACCAACTTGATTTAAGAGAATATCTCAATGGTTGGAATATAGCATTAGAGCATACACGACATTTTGTTTGTGTTGTTATTTGTTCAAGAATGAACTTGAAAGTCGTGGAAATGTCGGAGATTCATTTACAAGAGCTGGTTTTAGGTGTTGGAACAAAGCTTTAGAAAGATTCAAAAAACATGTTGGTGAGGTAAATAGTATCCATCATAAATGTTTCAATAGGATGCAAGATTTGATAAACCAACGACAATCGATCCAATCTTCTTTTGACAAGCAAAGTGAAAAGGCAAGAAGTGATTATCGGATGCGTTTAAATGCCTCAATTGATGTAGCAAGATTTCTCTTGACATCAGGATTTCCATTTCGTGGACATGATGAAAGTGAAGGTTCCGGATATAAGGGTGCTTTCTTGAACTTTTGAAATGGTATGGGGATAGAAGTTTTGATGTGGGAAGAGCAATATTAGGTAATGCTCCACAAAATGATATGATGATTTGTCCGATAATTCAAAAAGATATTGTGGAGGCTTGTGCTAAAGAAACAACTAAGGCTATCATTGAAGACTTGGACGGTGATTATTTTGGAATATTAGTTGATGAATCAAATGATGTTTCTCATAAGGAGCAAATGGCTCTAATTTTGAGATATGTCAACAAAAGTGGAATGGTGATAGAGCGATTCTTGGGTATTGTCCACGTAAATGATACATCTTCTCAATCATTAAAAAAGGCAATTTATTCTTTGCTTTTGGATCACTC
>JAJOOH010011695.1:0-10918 GCA_029582605.1 Solanum gracilifrons | reverse complement strand
AATTAACGAAAGGACTCTGTCTATTTCTTATGAAGCACTTATATTATTCTTTTTGTAAGTTGTCACTTGTAATTATGAACAATTGTAGCAAAAAAAAAATTGTATTTAGCTATGAATTTTTTTCGTAGCAAATAGTTGAATTATTCACTACAAATTTTAAGTCGTTGCTATTTAACACCTTACATATTTTGTGGCAATTTTTTTGTTGTCACTAAATCACAAATTGTTTAGAGACAATAAAATCTTTGTCACCAATTATTTATACTATTAGTGATGAAAATAAATATCATAATTAAAGCTAAATTCTTATAGCTAAAACTTATAATATTTAACTACGAATTCTAATTTGTCGATATTGTAACAACATATTTTTTTAAATGAAAATTTTTTGGGTAAAAAAATTAATAAATTTGAAGACAAAATAATTTGTCATGAATTAGATACATTATTAGTGACGAAATAATGTATCACCGATAACTTTAAATTCGTGACTAACACTACTTAACAAATGGCGCCAATTAATTTTTTGGTGGGAAACTTTAGTAGACGAAATTTTGCTACGAATTTTTTTGTTTCGTCACTAAAAGTATGTGTCTCATATATTTAAGCATGAAAAGTAAATTTTGTCACTAAAAGCGAATAATTAGTGACGAACTTGATGTCGTAGCTAATAATTTTGTAGCTATATATCATATTTGTTGTAGTGCTTTATCAAGAAGCTCCTAGATTTGAGCTTTAAGCTCTCTCAATTCTGCCGGAGCCATGCGATAAGGAGGAATGGAGATGGGGCGAGTGCCCAGTTCTAAGTCAATGCAGAAATCATCCCTATCCGGGGGCATACCAGGAAAATCGGTAGGAAACACTTCCTTGAATTCAGACACTAAATGAATAGACTCAATGTAGGGGGACTCGGCATCAACATCCGGAATATATGCCAAATACGCCAAACACCCTTGGCCCACTAGTTTCCTAGCCCAAATGAAAGATATGACCTTAGCTGGCTTAGGCTTGTACACCCCTTCCCACTCTAACTTTTCGCTACCCGAAATCTCTAGAGTCACAATCTTAGCATTACAATTAAGCACATCATAATAAAGGGACAACCAAGTCATGCCTAAGATCATGTCAAAGTCAATCATATCCAGAATAACCAAATCAACCCAAGTCTGAAAACCCATAAAGAGGACAGATTAAGCACGATAGACATGGGTGGCTATGACAGACTCTCTAACTGGGCTAGAAACATGGATGGGGGCATCAAGCACACCAAAAATTGCATCAAGTCCCAAGGCAAACTAAAGTGACACATATGAATAAGCAGAGTCCAGATCAAACAAAATAGTAGACATTCGATCACATACAAGAATAGTACTTGTGATCACTACATCAGACACCTCAACTTTGGTCTTGCCCGGAAAGGCATAAAACTGAGCCCTGTCATATTGACGGGTAACCTCGTCGCCTTGATACATTACCCCTCTACCTGCATTACCATTTCCACGGCCTCGCTGATTTCCTCCTCTCCCACCTTGTGGATTTCCTCTACCATTACTACCACTGCCTGCTGGTACTACTGCTGAACAGGATCAGGCATGAGCAGATAGGGACAATCTCTCCTCATATGTCAAGGTTCTGCACAATTGTAACAACTGCGGTCAAAATTTGGCCTGTTGCCAGACGCAGGTGCAACTCCTTGACTATCCTAAATATGATTCTGTTGTGGAGTCCTCGAGTAACCACCCGTAGAAGTGGGCATGGCTGAGTGAATTGGCCGGGCTGCGATTGCCGGCCTACCTGAACCTCTGGAGTAGGAACCATGAAAGTTACATGTGTTCTTGGGCTTCTTAGTCAAAGCCTTGGTCTGCCCATCACGTCCAACTCCTTCCACTTTCTTTAAAAAGTTTGTCACCTCATTAAAACTTTTACCTGTAGAGGTCATGTTAACAAACAATACCTTAACTCGTGGTTGTATCCCTTGACGAATAGATGAATCCTCTCTTCTTCTGTAGTCACTAACCGTATAGCATATCTGGACAAGACATGGAACTTAACATCCTAAGCAACTACAGTCATACCACCCTGCTCTAAGGCCATGAACTCATCCTTCTTGCGATTCCTCAAAGTCCCGGGCACATACTTTTCCAGAAACAAAGCATAAAACTGCATCCATGTGAGTGGAGGTAAGACTGACGATCTGCTTTCCAAATAAGCCCTCCACAACTGCTTAGCCTCACCCTGAAGCTCGAAGGTCACGAACTCTACTCCATGATGGTGTGAAATGCCTAACTTGTAAAGCCTCTCATGGAAATCCAGAATGAACTTATAAGCATCCTCACTCTCAGAACTATGAAACACATGTGACTTCAGCTTTAGAAACTTTATCAACATCTCATGCTCAATACCAGTCATCATAGGACCCAATAGGGGACGGAAGAAGGCATCAATGCCTAATGCTCCATCCACTTTGGGAACAGTAGCATTAATGGAGCGGTTGAGCAACTTGCACTATAGGAAGGACTCCATAGCCAACCAACCCCTTCAGAAAAGTCATGATATGCTGAGCGATCACTAGGTCTAAGAGAGGAATACATGTAGTCTCATCCTATGCACCCTCATCTGGTCCAACATCCTCCTCATCCTCGATCTCCACATTCTCTTCCACCTTTTCTTAGGATGCCTAAGGGGACTCTTCCTCGAGAACATTGTCAGCTTAGGCTCCACCCCTTGCAGGTGCTACCCTTCCTCGAACTCTGCCCTTTCATGCGGGCTTCTCGGCTGGCTCATTGATGGGAGATACGGTCCTGATGCTGTTGTATCGCGTGTTAACCATCATCGGACGGAAGAGTGAAAGAGATTAGGTTCCAATTTGGATCACAAGATACCGATTAAAATCAAGTCATAACCTGAAAGGAGAAGAAGACAGAGAGATTCCCTAAAGTCATGTAGCCTCTCCAAGAAAAGTACAAACGTCTCCGTTACCGTTCCGCAAGAATCTACTAGATTCGTTTTGGTACAATGAGATCAACGAACCTAGAGATCTGATACCAACTTTGTCACGACCCAGACCGCCGTGATTGCCACCCACACTAACCCTCCGGTGGGGGAACCATTACTACACCCTGACTAAAAATTTAAAGAAACTAAAGCATTTAAATATATGGAAGCATGTTTAAATGACCACTAAATAATGAGTTTCCATAAACTCTGAAGTTTAACAAAACAACCAAACATGACCCTCGCGAAAATTCAATCCCTAGAACATGAAAGTCGTAGCACCAAAACTCTACGAATCAACAAGTCTAAGGAAGAAGGGGTGCAACCCTGAAACTAAACATAAGCAAATGTCTAAATGAATAAATAGCCTAAGTCCGAAAGGAATGGACTAAACTAATGATGGATCTGTGGCAGCCTAAAAGAACTGGCTCACCCTCAAATTCGATCTCAGTCAATGATCTCATAACAGAGGTCTGTCAGCAGCCGCTTGAGGATGCCCTGTACTCAACAAATAAAGAGCAAGTGCAGTATCAGTAAACGAAACCACGGTGTACTAGTAGGATCATGCGACTACTCCAATAAGAAAAATATACACAAGAAATTACAACACGGTAAACACACATATACGGAACGCATAATTCAGTTATCATTTAGGAGCAACATACAATTTCCCAATATCAATGACATGAAGTTATGAACGTAATAATCACAAGTTGTCATCTCATGGAACAAACAACCAAACTGTTAGTGTGTCGGAACGTTACACCCAATCCAATATACATATGTCGGAATGTGACACTCGGTCCAATATATGTGTAGGAACATGATACCCGATCCAATATATGTGTCGGAACATGACACTCGATTCAATTAGCACAACTATAGTCACAATCACACCCATAATGAACAGTACTCATAGTCATACAATGAAGTAATATGTTCATGACATGTAATTGTTCACACATAATCATTTCATTATATTTGATTCATATTCCCTATTCACATACATGCACGCATACAATGAAGCAATTAACCGTCATTTATCACACAACATGAAATCGAACCATCACCTACCTCAAAATTATGCCCGAATACTCCTAAGACATGTGAGCCTTCCCTTTCCGGGGTTTTTCAGCTTGTTCTTGATCTAAAACAAGCAATTAATGAAAGGATCACTAAACAAGGTCTAATTTACCCGGATAATAAGAAAATTATTAACCCAAGGCCAAACCAATGATCCTAATGTTCAACTAGGGCTTTTTCCACCATTAACTTCAGGCCAAAACCCTCCCCCAAAGATAATTACCCAAGATTCTAAGTTCTAAGAATCGAAATACGGATTAGGGGAGTAATTAACTTACCTTTAGCGCTATAATTCATGGGAATTTGATAGCAACTGCCCTGGGTCGTCCCTTAGCTCTGAAGAACGAAGTTTTGCAGAAAATAACGAAATTAGGGGTTTTCCCCAATTTAAGTCGCGACTATCCCGCCATGGCGGTCCCCATTCCGCCATTGCGACCCCTTTCTAGCGGGATCAATTCTGCCCCAGCGGCTTGCACAGAGACAAAAACTCAGAATTAGAGTTCCAAGCTCCTATTTCACAACACACCTTCAAACCTGGACATTCTTAAACTATCATTTCACGCCAAGGTCAGTTTCGGGAGTTCTACTTGCCCGAATTCGATTTCATAAAGCCTTACAGGCTCTTTAACGTATTGGCTATCCACTCATGTGATCAAACTCATAATTAAATACCCCATCCATTTCCATATTGCCCTAGACGTCACCGGCTCAAAATTCGTCCAAGTTTGGCTTAGGCTAGAAATTTCCAAGTTACTACTCGAAGTTTTCTGGCCCAAATTCCTTCCCCATTGACTTTTCCATAATGACGGAAACAGGTCGTTACAATATATATATATATATATATATATATATATACTTTTTTCCAATTTATGTTGCACCTGTAAAATATTGAGAGTCAATCAAAAAATTTATACATCTTTTTAAATATTTTAAACTATTAATTAGTGTGATTTATAGTACCTTTTACGTAAATGTCATATAATATATGTTGCTTTCTCTATCGCAATTTATGTGGCACTGATAAAATTTTGAGAACCATTTAAATTTTTATGTCTTTTAAATTTTTAAGTAGGTAATTATTGTGACTTATAGTACCTTTTACATCATTTCAACTAATATATGTTAGTTCCTCCACCCCAATTTAAACTGCTAATTATTGTGATTTATAATACTTTTTATGTAAAATTTTATATTGTTAATTATTGTGATTTAAAGTATTTTTTACAAAAAAATTTAATACATACAAATATCCAAAAAAAGGAACAAAGTCTTACTTTTAGGCAGAAATAGGCAAAAGCAGACACGTCAGTAGATAACTACTTGCTTTTAGCAGCTGAAGCATGCAGGACAGTCGAAAACTGCTCAAAGTCTTCCATTATTAATAAGTATCTATCTATCTATCAATCAATCCATCCATCCATCCATCCATCCATCCATCCATCCTAACTTTGGCTATCTCACATTAGCATTAATACATTGTCTCTTAAATTTTCACTTTAACAAAACATTGGATTATATGATTACCACATTGCCCCTTGAAAATATTCGGTTTAACAAAAAACTGCAGTAATAGTGCTCCTCTTCCGCAAAACACACTAAATGTTTGGCTTATATATGTTTTGGTGAAATTACTAGCCATCATTAACGAGTTGTAAGATATGCTAATGTTTATTTTGAATTTGCATCTACTTACTCACCTATACTACAACTGATTAGGATACACATCCCATCGACCCTAAATTGACAGTAAAATTTCTATGATACACTCAACAAAAAGCACTCAACTTAATTAAAATGTAATGGGAAAAGGGTTAAAATACTCCTCAACTTTGTTTTATTGGTTGACTATGCCTTTACCGTTAAACGAAGTTATTATTACCTCTGTCGTTACTAATTTCATCATTTGTACCCCTCAATTGGATGGAAAGCTCTAAATTGACCAAAATTATCCAAATTACCCAATTTCATCTTTTTAACACAAATCTGAATCCAACCCACAAAATAAAACTCATGACAAATTAAATCCCAAAATCAATATCTTCATCTTCTTACTCCCTGAATAAGAAAAATATTTTCATCTCTATACTCCATAAAAACATCATACATTTGCAAGAAGCACATTTAACTTTTCGTAGCAGAAGTCATTTTAGCAAACAAGGTACCATTAAAATACAAAATAGTAGTGATATATCTAAGTGCATCATGGTAAGTTTCAGCTACCATGGAAGAATCTATGGATTTAGAGCTGAGAGAATTTCTGGAAATACATCTTATTCCATATCAGAAGAATGCCCTTTACATTGCATACCAGTACACTATATATATACATCTATAAGCCTTAGCTAACATCTAATCTTTACTTCATTTCTTATAATAGAAAATCAATTATGAAACTACTAACTAATTCTGTTTAAGTTAGTTACAATCCCTAATTATTCTTCTCAACTAACTACCACATCATTAGCTTCAATACTCCCCCTCAAGCTGAATGGTAAGAAAGCATTCTTAACTCCCAGCTTGGTAAGTAAATGATAATGTTGAGCCTTCCCTAGTCCCTTAATAAACATGTCTGCATGTTTCTCCTTTGTCCCTATGTGATGTGTCTTGATCAAGCCTTTTTGCAATTTCTCTCTTACAAAGTGACAACAAATGTCAATATGCTTTGTCCGTTCATGAAAGATGGGGTTTGCGGCTATTTGAATAGCAGACTTGCTATCACAGTGCATGTCGATTGACTGAATTATTATCACTCCTAATTTCTTGAATAAGCATGTTAACCAAGAAAGCTCTACAACAATGGATGCCATGCTTCTAAACTCTGCTTTTGTTGAGCTTCTCGGTATAGTGTTTTGTATCTTAGACTTCCAAGATATGAGTGAGTCTCCAAATTTCACAATGTATCATGTTACTGACTCAAGAAGCCCAGTATGAGTCACAATATGCAACCAGATTCTGAGCCTTAGCAGACGACATAAGTAAACCAAGACCTGGTGCATTTTTTATGTACATGATCACTCTAATGGCAGCATTAATGTGAGGCTCTTTTGGCTTGTGCATAAACTGGATCAGTACCTGGACAGTATAGGCTATGTCTATCCTGGTCATATTTAGGTATAACAACCTTCCCACCAACCTTTGATAGCTTCCAATGTCATCTAACATCTAATCATTATAAGCGCCTTTTGTGGCAACATCAAACACATATGAAGTGAGGTGTTGGTTGAAATCCATAGGAGTAGACACATGCTTAGCTCCCTCTTACCTTGAATCTGCAATCAGTTCAAGGGTATACTTTCTCCGGTTCATCAAAATACCAGAATCACTCCTTGCGAATTCGATGCCAAGAAAATATTTCATGTCCCCTAAGTCTTTCATGTTAAATCTCTGTTGCAAGGCAAGTCTGGTAGATGAAAGAAGAGTAGGATTGAATCCAGGGATCAACAAATCATCAACATACACAAGGATGACAACTATGTCAAGTCCACTACTCTTTGTGAAGAGAGAGTAATCAAAATGACTCTGAATGAAGCCTAAGTCGAGGAGGGCTGCTGTGAGTTTCAAATTCCACTGTCTAGATGTTTGTTTTAAGCCATATAAATAATTTTTCAACTTACAGGCCTTAGGACTGCCACGAGCATGGGAATCAAAACCAGAGGGCAATTGCATGCACACCTCTTCACTGGGATCACCTTGTAAGAATGCATTGTAGAGATCCATTTGGTAAATATGCCATAGTTTAGAGGGTACAATAGCAAGCACATACCATACATAAATAATTTTAGCCACAGGGGAAAAAGTATCGTTGTTGTCGAGGCCCTCCTTTTGGCTAAAGCCTTTAGCCATTAGCCTTGACTTGAATCTTTCCACATCACCATTAGCTACTATATTTGATCTTGTAAACCCGCTTGTACCCAATCACAGCCTTAGCTGGAGGTAAATCAACAAGATCCCATGTACCATTCTCTTCAAGATAATCAACAAGATCCCACCTAGAATCCTTTGCGGCATCATGATAATTTGTAGGTTCCACTTCGACTGTCTGAGCAGCTAGGCACTGAGCAAAATTAGGAGACAAAGAATCATAGCTCAAGTAATTAGCCACAGGATAAGTGCAGGAATTGACTACATAATATCTAAACCAAGTAGGAGCAGTTTTGGTTCTCTTAGATAATCTCACAAGGACTGAAGTTGGTACAACATCAGAAACAACTGCTCGCACATCTAGGGGAATGTCATCTAAAGGATGAACATTCTAAGAAGTTTGAGAAGGAACAAGAGGTTATGGGGGCATAGCAAAGTGAATATCATCAGTAAGATCCAAAATAGGAAATGCATGAGTAGGATGTGTCTTCATCTGCCTAAACGGAAAAACAGATTCATGGAAAACAACATCTCAACTGAAGAAGAATTGTTTGGTCTGTAAATTGAATAATTTATAACCTTTCTTAGTTGTTGAATAGCTCAGAAAAACAGTAGGCAAAGCTCTAGCCTAAAACTTGTCTTGTCGTTTAACATCAAATGGTCAAGAGAAGGAGTGACTTTAAAGAACATTTCAAAATGTGATTTACCCTGCAGAGTATTAGATGGAAAACTGTTGATAATATGGACAACAACAAGAACACACTCTCCCCAAAATTCAAGAGGTATAGCATCCTCAAACCTCAAGGCTCGAGCTATCTCTAGAATGCACCTATGTCTTCTTTCAACAACACCATTTTTTTGTGGAGCATAGACACATGTAGTTTGATGTATGGTACCTTGTGATGCTAAAACTGCTTTGACTGAAGTGTTAATGAATTTGGATCCATTATCAGCTCTGAGGACTTTGACATTAGAATCGTACTGAGTTTTAAGCATAGAGAAAAGGGTCTGTAGGATCCAACAAGTCTCATCTTTAGAATTCATCAAAAAAAACCATGTCGTCCTAGAGAAATCATCTACAACAATAAGAACAAACCTCTAGCCATCAATAGTGGGAACCCTATAAATGGACCCCAAACATCAACGTGCAACAAATCAAATACAATAAGTGATGTGCTATGGCTAACTAGAAAAGGAAGCTTGCTTTGTCTAGGTAAAGGACATATAAGACAAGGACTACTAGCCTTATTTACTACATGATCCTTGAATCTATCAAGCCTTTGTAATGCTGCCATTGGCACGTGTCCAAGTCGCTTGTGCCAAGTGTTGAGATGGATTGAGTCTTTAACATCTTGAGTTGGTGACATACTGACCTGATTCGAAGCTGAAACTGGTGAACGACATGGTGGAGCTATATCTCAAAACAAGTAAATACCATTTGATTCCTTACCAATCCCCAATACCCTGCCAGTGTAGAGATCCTGGAATACACACATCTCAGGATAAAAGCCTACTATACAGTGCAATTCCTTAGTGAGTTTCGACACTGAAAGCAAGTTAAATTTGAAGTTTGGGACAAATAGAGCATTGCTAAGTTGTTGATTCTCCAATATATTTACAGAGCTTGTGTGAGTAATTTCAGATATTTCACCATTAGGAAAATGCACAAAACCAATTTTAGCAAGAATGCTTGGAGGCTGCAACAAATCTAACCTTGAAACCATATGATTAGTACCTCCGGTATCTATAGTCCATTGTGTGTCTATCAACCTAGACAAAAAGGACACAGTACTACCTGCTTTAGGATTTGAAGCAGTAGCAATGTTGGCTATGACATCGCTTTCTTGTTTGTTGTTTATCATCTGTTGAATCTGATGGTATTGCTCAGGGGAGAAAAGAGGTGTCAATTTATCAGAAGTAGGTTGAGTAGGAGTGAAGTTATGTGACTCATCAATTACACAATTAGCTGTAGCCTAAGCATGATATTTCATTTTTGGTCTATGATCAAAAGATGATCTATCCTGCGGGGTACCTTCTATCATTCTTCCTCTCATTATGATACCTCCTGTCATTCCGATAGCCTCTTTGATTTTGAAAACTTCTACTTTGAGAATTTTTATCATGTTGAGTGCCTCTATCATCAGGATACCCAATCAACTTATAACAAATACTTCTAGTATGGCCAGTTCTCTCACAATAATCACAATATTGATCAGATTTGTTAGGTTTATAGTTTTGCCCTGTTCTATTCGACATTAATCCAGTAGATTCATTCATATCTATTTCCTATACAGCCTTGGACAAAGACCTTTGCCTTTCCTATGTATGACTAGTGCATAAATTTGATCCAAGCTAGGCATAGGCTACGTCATAAGAATCTGACTCTTAGCCCTAGAATAGGAGTCATTTAATCCAATGAGAAATTAGAAAATCCTCTGTTTCTGAATATGCTCAGCAAATGCTTTGGATGTTTCACAGGAACAAGTTGGAGGAAGGATTAGGGTATCAAATTCATCCCACAAATCACTAAGTCTAGAGAAGTGGGTTGAAACAATAGTAGTACCTTGTGTGAGAAATGCTATCTCCTTGTGCAAATGAAAGGTTCGCACACTATTCTCCTTGTCGATTTTTTCTTGCAAGTTCTCCCTGACCCTTCGCGAGTCAGATTCATAAGCAATACCAGTCATTAACTCTTTAGACATGACATTCATGATCTAGGACAATACGATTGCATTGCATATTTCCCATCGCTTTAACAGTGTTCCAGTGTATGACGATTTAACACAACTTCCATCAATAAATCCCAACTTGTTCTTCCCAAACAAAGCAATTTTCATGTACCTGCTGTAATGACCCTAAAAATGAACTAGTGAAACTAGAGCCTCACATGTGAATTTGGAGTTGAGAACTTGATGAAATGATGAGAAATGACCGTGACGTCCGGAAACTAGTCGTTCGAACTAGTGAGTTGTAAGGGTCT
>JAJOOH010011681.1:0-12272 GCA_029582605.1 Solanum gracilifrons | reverse complement strand
AAAAAAAAATAAAAAATATGTTTAAATTATTACAAAAAATAGTTAACAACAAAAAATATTGTAAAAATGTAATTGACTCTAGTAATTTTATCAATATCACAGAAATTAATCAAATAAAGTAATATATATTCGCCCCTTATTTTTTTATCTAGCATATAGAGAGGAGATGAAATGGAAAGGGGCGTTTCCACATGGGGACAAAAATGTAATCCTCTTACATAGAGAAAAAGAAGAGCAGAATTTGCTTGATGATCAACAGTAATGGATATGCTCTTGCCTTCACTTTCTCTTTCTTACCCTAAAGTAGCAGGTACTCCACAACACATTCAATAAATTAACTGGGGTTTTGTATCCCAATAATGTAAAGACTATTTTCTGATTAATATTTGTTAGGTAAATGGCAAAATTGTAGAAAATTTCTGGGTACCAATAGGGTCGCTAGAATGTGTGCATTTACACCTTCGAATTCGAAGAAGAAAACAGTATGGATATGGACGGAGAACAAGCAAGTAATGACAGCTGCCGTGGAGAGAGGCTGGAATACTTTCATCTTCCCTTCCAATCGCCAAGATCTTGCCCTTGACTGGTCTTGTAAGTTTTTCTTTTCTTCCTGCACTTGTTGCTCATTCCAACATTTACACCCATTTTTTATTTATCCAATTTTTGTTTGCTACACCCCTTAACAAAACAATAATTAGAATGACACTTCTATTTTATCATCCTTTGGACACTGGGCTTCCACAGTGAGAAGTTATGGCTGCCAGCAAGTCTAATTGTAAGCTGGGTAACCGGGTTGAATTGAACAATGGTGGTAGTGTTAGTTGCATCAGAATTGGTAACTGAGGGTGCCATTGGTGGTGAGTGGATAATAAGAAACTTAGAACTCTGTGTGGAGAAGAAAAACTCTTGATACCATATAAAGGTTTGAGGTATAGAAGAGAAAGGTTTGAGGTACGACCTTCTCTTTAAATAGAGCCAATACAGAACTGATAAGGTACATTACTAACAGAAACCTAGAGTATGGGAAACTATTGAAGTTCTAATTAGTAAACATGACTAGCTACATAAATCATCATATGGCTGGAATACAAGAAACTAATAACAGACTCCTAAACAAAAGGGTAACATCTATTATCTATTAATACCTAACGGGCTAAATCGATAACGCATGTCCTTGACCTCATATAAATTTAATTGTACTGTGTTCTCGGTGAACAAAATTATCTCTTGATTTTCTAAATTGGACTAGTAAAAGTGGACATCTATTTTTGGTACACGGGGGAGTAGTTTGATAACCTATTTTTAGTTTCAACTTTTTAAAGTTTGAAAATCCAGTTCAAGATTCAGTGTCAGGGCATGATAATGAGAAACAAGAGGAATTTTCCTGATTCTATACCCCATACATGCTTTCTTTCTGATTAACTATGTATACTGAGCATGGATTTCCATTGTGCTATTCGAATCATGTTGTTTTCTACAATGTTTGATTGTGTTCTGCTACATTTCTGGTTCTATCACATGCAGCAGTTGCAGTGCTATATCCTCTCTTTGTTGAAGAGGGGAGACTAATTGATCATGAGCATAAGAGCGTTGCTGCATTTGCTGAGATTTCTTCCCCTCAACAGTTGGAACAGTTTCAGATATCGAAGGAACAGGCAGACAAAGTAGTTGTTAATCTACTAGATTGGCAGGTATTCATTGCACATCTCTTTCACAATGTTATTTGCTGTCGTAAGATACTTTGCAAACTGTCACCACACTAATGGAAAAACCATTTCTAGATTTGTAACAATAATTTCTAAATGATTTTTTTTTCCAAAAGCTTAACCTTTGTAAGTTGGTTGCATATCATCATCCGATCAACAATCAAGCAACGATGCCTCAATCCAAATCAGTTGGGGTGGACGAGTTAGTTTCTATGTATTATTGTATTGTATTTGTCTGGGTTCATCTGGATGCTCTCTCTAGTTGTTAATTGGCTAATCCTTGCATTGCTCCAAGTACATTAAATTCTCCATCTTATACAAGTCCACTTGAATTTCTGGTTTATGTTTGTTCATTTCATAGGTGATACCTGCTGAAAACATTGTTGCGGCTTTTCAAGGCACTCAGACAACTGTACTTGTTGTCTCAAAGACCCAATCAGAAGCTCAAGTCTTTCTTGAGGTAGTATACTAGGCTGAACTTTAAGTCATGAAGAAACTAAAGTCTCACACAAAGTAGGGGATATTGTGGTACTTAGAGTGGTGTTTTGCTATTAAGAAGCACCAAGTTTCACTTCCATCTTTTCTGCTTTGCTAGGCCTTGGAACACGGTTTGGGTGGTGTAGTAATGAAAGTTGAGGATGTTGGCGCAATCCTTGAGCTGAAGGTAGTGCCTTCTCAAAAGGGGATTCTTCCTTGTGAAGAGTTGGTTTTTGATGTCAGTTGTCATTGTTAGGGTTATTTTGATAGAAGACGTGATGTGGACAGTCTGTTGAACTTGACGAAAGCCATAATAACTCATATTCAAGTGACTGGAATGGGTGACCGTGTCTGTGTGGATATCTGCAGCCTCATGAGACCTGGTGAAGGTCTTCTGGTTTGCTCCTTCTGTCCTGTCTATTTCTGTTTGTCTACAATTTGCAAATAGTCTTAGTTTTTGGCATTTCAATTTCATTCTTACTGCATAACTTTTGTCCCTTAGGTTGGATCCTTTGCAAGAGGGCTTTTCCTTGTTCACTCAGAATGCTTGGAGTCAAATTACATCTCTAGCAGGCCTTTTCGAGTTAATGTGGTGCGTCCCATTTGAAGCCATTTAAATGTTCAGTAAAGGATCAAAAGGACAACAACTTTAACTTGACAGTGAAAGTATCATTTTGTTATTTCAATGTTTCGTTAGCATTTCTGGTGGTTTGCCTAACAGTTATCTCCACAAACTGGATCTTAGTGCTAACCTCTAGAGAAGACATCTCTAGTATTACCATAACTGCATTTTCCCCTTGTGACTTTAATAAGTTTTTGTTCCAGATCCTCAACCCCAATTCTTTTTGGTGTTGAATTGCGTTAATGCATCTCAAACTATAATGTACAGCCAGTGGTCTTCAGTATGACAATTCTTTGGACTTTAGCAGGGGCCTGTCCATTCATATGTTGCTGTTCCTGGAGGAAAGACTAGCTATCTCTCGGAACTCAAGTCTGGGAAAGAGGTCATTGTGGTTGATCAAAGGGGTATGCAGCGAACAGCAATTGTTGGTCGTGTAAAGGTAGAGACTAGACCACTGATCCTTGTGGAGGCAAAGGTTTGGTGAAGCTTTCCATCTCTGCTAAAATTAAAGGTTCTCTGCCTTTTGCTTGTTAGTGTGATTTTCTTGCTCGTGTAACTTTGGCATATTGTGGCTATGGATACAAGCATAATACAACTATTCATCATAGAGTATCTCAAGTAGGAAAGTAGAAATCAAATTAGCTGGACAAATGTGATTTGACAAGGATATCTGTCACAACCCAAGACTACCCCTAGACATGACATGGTACCTAGAATCCCGAGAGACTCTAAGTGAACCACATGACATAGCTTGACACTAAGAAAGCATACATAATTGAAATAGCAAGGAAAGCGGAATAAAGTCTCAAATGATACTTTCAAAATATTAGGATAATATGAATACAAGGACTTATAACTGGGAAGTAATAATGTCTGAATAAGCCTCCACTATGTAAGTGAGTCACTCGGACAAGCCCTAGCTCACTCGAACAGTTAAATCTGAAATAAAGTCTGAAATGATCATAAAGAAAACATAAGTGGTATGTCCCTAAACCATGAGAACTTATCAATACTGAACAAAGCTAATAAGAGTATACTAACCACACATCTGATGGGAGTGTCAACACCTATATTATAAGTCAATATAGGCACAAGAATGTATGCGTTCAATACTCAGAATGTATTGTGTATGGGAAAATACATAAACATGGCATGATAATGCAAAGATCAAGTAAACATAGCATTAAATTGATGATTTGATTCTGAAAACATAGTACAAGGTCACACATTAGTCTATAAATCATAATAATAACATATGTGGTAATCATAAGCTTTTGTGGGAGATACTGTAAACAGACATAAATCATGTGAGCTATAACATGGAGTTCAGTTTACTGCTCCCACAGCGAAAAGAAAGTGCCACTACTTCCCCAGGTAAGGACCATAATCATGAGCTTAGGTGGATCCACCAGCTAAAGTCAATTAAGGCAAAGTCCTAATGGGGCACGTAGTTCTGGACCTGGGTAATCACCATTAATCCAACTCGGTGCTAAGTAAATTCCCAACGGAAGACATGCATAATCATATTCATATTCATAATCTTTGAAACAATAAGAATTTAGTAATACCGAATCATCATACAAATCTCACAGTCATACGAATAACTCATTTAGAATCATGATTTCATAACATACTCTTCAGACACTTATTTGAAGCATCTAAATCATGATATTCATACATAATGGGAGATACTTTAATTGGAAGCATCAACATTTCATAAACACTTCTTGATACTTTATCTGAAAGCATCCTTGATTCAAAAATCCTTCCTAAAATAATGCATGCTTATCAACATAGCTTGAATCATAATCATAAAATACTTGCATAATATGGGTTCATCAGAATATTATTGAAAAACATTAAATTATGATCAAATATCTCATATTATTGAAAACACTAAATTATGATCAAATCATGCATAATATGGATCAATCATGTAGAGTCAACTTAAAATCAATTGAACCCATAAGAAAATCATGGAACCCTAGAATTGGGTAAGAATCGTAATTGGAGAAATTGAGGTTTCTTTGGGACTTAATTGGTGAAGAAGGACCCATTGATGAAGTTCCCACATACCTTGAGGAAAACCTTAAGTGAAATCTTCAATGGAGATTTGAAATCCTTGGAACCCTAGCTTTCTTGGGGAAGAAGACTTGAGAGAGGAATTTTGAATTTAGGAAAATGAGAGTGAGTGTGGGAGGTTAGGGTGATTAGGAATCCTTTAAAGTTTTCTAAATAGGCTCAAAACTACAAAGTACAAGAGTTAAAAGAGTAGGAAAAGACTCAAATACCCTGACTAAAAACTGGCAAGCCACCCTTCATGGGCACCATCCACGGGCTATGAATCCTTCGATGATCTGTGGACCCTCTTGTCGGGTCGAAGCCCAAAACTTCCAGCTTTCTGATCCTTCATTCCACGATAGAGTCTACGGTTCGTGGATACTTTCACTGGCCGTACAACCCTCCCATGCAACCATCCTTGACCAAAGTTCCCTGAAGTCTAGTGGCATGGTCTACGGACTCACTCACGGTACATAAAACCAACCATGGCTCGTGAATCCCAACTGTCCTGTCACCCCTCATTTATTAACTTTCTGAAGGTTGATCCATGGACTGCTCTATGGTCCGTACATCTGTGGTCCACGACTTAGAGATTTCAATTCCTCAAGCTCCTTCCACAGACCGTGAAACCTTATACAGTCCGTGAATGTCCTCATGGAAGCCAAACCCAGCAACTTTGCACCAGATCTGAAACTCTTTAACTTCCAACTGAACACGTACTTCCAAGGTGTTACAATATCTTAGCTTGTTCTTTCTCAAAAAAAAAAAAAAAAAAAAAACAAGAAGGAAAGTTGCAATCTGCAAATGTTGGTGTACGCCTGACATACTTGAAGTATTTAACTTCTGGGTGAGACTTCTTGTTCAAGAGTAAAAGAATTGAGCATAAGGCATGCGCACACCAGCAAAAGAACAAGTTGGAAAATACCTTTAGGTAGCTCTGTCGTATAACTCATTGAGCTGTTCATAGTACTACTAGTTTCAGCATCTGCAACTTGCAACATTTCACGTGAAAATGAAGAACTATTATAAAGTTTCGCTGACTGGTTTAACTTTCAACCAGTTACATTTGTCTATTTGTATCTCTAATCCTAATTTGGAAATGGCAATCATGCAGGTAGAATCAGAAAATGAAAGCTATTCCATTCTCTTGCAGAATGCGGAAACGGTTGGATTAGTCTCTCCCCTTCATGGTAAATAATCTAGTCGAAGGAGCTTTCTCTTTTTGCTCTTTCTGTGGTTCAACATCCCTGTCTTTCTGCAGGTGAAGGACATCAGCGTACAACAATTCCAGTGACCTCACTAAAAGTTGGTGATGAGGTTTTGCTTCTACTACAGGGAGGCGCTCGACATACTGGAATAGAAATTAAAGAGTTTATTGTTGAGAAATGAGTTATTTTCCACACATTCACACATTTTGTTGACAGATGAGTGGCCTTAACCTCTTAATGATGATACAAATGTATCTTTTAATAAATTCCTTAATTTTGTACCCAAAAAAGTTGTCAAATAAAACAATTTGGCTGACATGCTGATAGAAACCGAGGTTTTTTCTAGATAAAAGCAACAGAAAATACAAAGAGAGACACAAGTATCTCGTAGAACAATAGAAAGTACAAAGAGAGACAAGTATCTTGTATCTCTTAGAACAACCTTTTCTACATACAAAATATATATCAACACATGTCTACTTATTACTAGTTCTCCTATTATATAATAGACAACTATATCTACTTCATAACTATTTAGAATAAGGATAGGTAACTTCTAGGAACTATAAAGAACTGTCAAATAACTCCTAAAAACTGTAAGTAATCGCTCAATGCTCCATGCATGGATGAAATCTCTTGGAATTTGAGAAGATGCAAATCAGTATCTCCTCCTATCTTTCTTTGCTTCTTCCTCCTTAAATAAGTATGGAAGATATGTGCCTTATTACATGTACTCAAATAGGATTTTGATTTTTGATTATCCTTCTAACTCATTTCGATTATGTCGAATGAGGGATACTATATAAATATACCCCTGTTATAAAATAAGTATCAATGCTAAGATAACAAAAAAGATGGATGAGAAATAGTAGGTGTAGTATTTTTCTTTTCACTTGTTCTTGCTTCTCTCTTTGTTACAAGAAGAGGGGGTATATAGTTGTATATACTTGAGCACCAAGTGTGATACATGGATATCTTTTTGGCATGTATACATTTTGAGCACTAAGTATATCATATAGCTAACTAGTATACACCACTTAACATATTATGTGTATAATTAACTTACAACACATGCCATATTAATTTGGACATCCATTTTACATTACTCCCCCTTGGATGTCAATATAAAAGAAAAAATAATAGTGGAAGAAAAGCTATAGTAATATGCATAATTTGTTGTCTCATTAAAAACCTTATCAGGAAAATCAGTGGTATAAAACCTTGGTTAAGGAAAAAAGAGTGCAATGCGTATTTACTCCCCCTGATATCTAGAAAATGACGCATTCCGATCTTGTTTCTCAACTTCTCAAAGATTGAAGATGGTAATGCCTTGGTGAGCATATCTGCTAAATTATCACTGGAAGGAACTTGTTGAACATTTATTTCATCCTTCGTCTTAAGATCGTGAGTAAAAAAAAAATTTGGTGATATATATTTGGTTTTGTCTCCTTCGATGTATCCTCCTCTTAGTTGAGCTATACATACAACATTGTTCATATATAATTTCGTTGGAATCTCTTTCCTCGAAGGAAAACCACATGTTTCCTAGATGTGTTGAGTTATAAATCTCAACCAAACATATTCTCGACTAACTTCATGAATGGCTATTATTTCTGCATGATTTGAAGAAGTAGCAATCATAGTTTGTTTTGTTGAACACCATGATATGGTTGTACCTCCATATGTAAATAGATCGACCTCTATATGGGTTAGACAAATATCCTGCATCTGCATAACCAATTAATTGTGAATCGGACCCTTTTGAATAAAATAGTCTCATATCTATGGTTCCTAAAAAATATCTGAATATGTGCTTAATACCATTCCAGTGTCTCTGTGTTGGGGAAGAACTAAAAATATATTTGGTCGAGAATTATAAGCAAGGTACATCAATGCACCAATTGCACTAAGATATGAGGTCTCATCGCCAACAAGTTTTTCATCATTTTCATGAGGTTAAAATCTATCTTTATTAATATCAAGTGATCTTACAATCATTGGGGTACTTAGATGTGCTTTATCCATGTAAACTCTTTTAAAAATAATTTTGGTATATGTCGATTGATGAATAAATATTCTATTCGTAAAATGTTCATTTTGTCCTTCCAAGATCCTTCATTTCAAATTTCTTTTTGAGACATTCTACTGCCTTTGAAATCCCTTCACGAGTTTCAATGATATTCAAGTCCTCAAAAATATACCGCTATTATAACAAATTATGATCCAGACCTTTTAATAAATACACAAGGATAAATTGAGTCATTCTTGTACCCTTTCTTTAATAGGTATTTGCTAAGGCGATTATACTACATGTGTCCTGATTATTTCAATCCGTATTATGATTTTTGAAGTTTTATTGAACAAGCTTCCTGGGAATCTTTATACATTTCAGGCATTTTAAACCCTTCGGGATTTTTCATAAAAATGTTGTTGTCTACTGAGCCATATAAACAGGTTGCAACGACATCCATTAGATGCATGTCAGTTTTTTCATGAACTTCCATATTAATAAGATACCTGAAAGTGATTGCATCCACCACATGAGAATATGTTTCTATATAATCAATGTCAGGTCTTTGTGAAAATCGTTGTGCCACAAGTCGTGCTTCATATGTTACGACTTCATTTTTCTAATTTCGTTTTAGCACAAAAATCTATTTGTACCTGACAAGATTTATACCTTCAGGTGTTCAGAATATCGGTCCAAAAACTTTGTGTTTTTCAAGCGAATCTAATTCAACTTGAATTGCATATTTCCATTTTGGCCAATCATTCCTCTGTATACATTGCTCGACAGATTTTGGTTCATAATCCTCATCTTGTTGCATTATTTTAATAGCAATATTATAAGTAAAAATATTGTCGATAATTATATTATTTCGATTGCACATTTTTTCCAATGAGACATAATTTATTGAGATCTCTTCGTTATTTTCAGGCACTTGAACCTCTTCTAAGGTTTCATCAATTATTATGTCTCCTTACTCTTCTTGAGTAGGTTCTTTTATATCATGACCATTTGTTCCTTTCCTTTTTCGAGGATTTTTTACTTTAGAACCAATTGGTTTATCATGTTTTAAACGTGCTTTAGACTCATTTGCATTAATTAATTGTCCTACCGGGACATCAACTCGGGAATATGAGATTTAGTAACTCTTGATAAGTCAGTAAATGCTTATGACAGTTGATTTGCAATATTTTGCAAATGAATTATCTTTTGAACTTCTATTTCACATTTATTTGTGTGAGGATCTAAATGAGATAGTAATAATGTATTCCAATCTATTTCCTTTTTCAGTTGCTTATTTTCTCCCCCTAATGTTGCGTATGTTGATTCATCAAAATGACAATCAACAAATCTTGCCGTGAATAAATCTCTAGTAATAGGTTCCAAATATTTTATAATAGAAAGAGATGCATACCCAATATATATCCCAACCTTCTTTGGGAACCTATCTTTGTACGTTGTGATGGAGCAATTGGAACATATACCGCACATCCAAATATTCTAAGATGGAAAATGTTTAGTTTTTGATCAAAAGTCAATTGTAATGGGGAGACTTTATGATAACTTGTAGGCCTAATCCTCACAAGACTTGCTGCATGCAAAATAGCATGACTTTATAATGAAATGAGAAATTTTGTTCTCATAAGCATTGGTCTAACATTTAATTGGAGGCGTTTAAACAATATATCTGCTAGACCATTTTGAGTATGAATATGAGCAGCCGAATGCTCAACTGTTATCCCAATTGATATACAATAATCATTAAAAGCTTGAGGTGTAAATTCACCAACATTATCGAGATGAATCTATCTATATATAATAGGAGAAGTAAAAAGTGTCACATGTCATCAACATAAAAATCTAATAATTACTATTTAAAAAATAAATAAATTATTGTTGAGATAATAAACATTACGAAGAAAATGAGATTTCTTGTTTTCTTATCATTTGAATAGAATAAATTATTTTGTCAAAAAATTATATATAAAAATGAAAAATTCTTATGTATAAAAATAATATTCTGATAAAAAGGACATAGACTGAAAAGAATCGGTAAGGAATTAGAAAAAAATAAAATATTTTCCCGAATATGAGTTCTCACATAATGATTATAAAGGAAAAATTGTTTGAACACAAACTTAAAAATAACACTTTATATGAAATAAATAAAACTTGTAAAGGTGAAATACTGAGAATATATACAATGCAATGAAGCCCACAAAGTCACCAACCAGGATGATTCTCTCACTTTCATGCATCTATTCTGACTCATTAAAGTTAATTAATCATATCATATTGAAAATTGAAATGAAAGTTTCTAGGACTTTTACGATTTAGACCAACCATTAATAAATGTTGTAAAAATTGACATAAGAATCACAAAATATTTTTAATCCACAATGAAGATCAATATTATTCTCACTACCAACAAGGGTTAGTGATAGAGTGGTAATTACTCCTCCATCCTTAACCAAAAGGTCTTGGGTTTAAGTCCTCTTGGGTATGGAGTCGTCTTTGTTAGAGAGCGTTTTACCCATTAATGTGGGATTTCCTGGCACGAATTTGAATTTAATCGGACTCCAATATAAGTACCGGACATCGGGTGGAAACCAAAAAATATATATTATTCTCACTTACTCTTTAACCTAATTGAAATCCTTAATCCCATTCGCATTAATATGGATTCCATTATATCTTTCTTTCTAAGTATATAAAATTTCACTAGTGGATATCCTTTCACTTATTGAATCTTAAAAATTGGACTTCATTCTTCAATTATTAAATTTCAAAATAGATTTCTTATGAACAATATAAATTTCAGTGTAGTTTTAAGTTCCATTCATTGGTAGTCTATAAAGACATGTTTTTTTTTTCATTCATATAATTTAGTATTTTACTTAAGTATATTTCATGAACTCTCAGAATACAAAATTTCATGCCTTTAGACCTGTGTTGTTTAAATTGAATGTTTTTGTTTAGAATATATAATTGTCACGATTAGTGTTACACTCGATTATTCAATTCCACATGTATAAGATGCTTTCAAATGAAGTCTATCATTTTTATTAAAAAAACATCTCTAGCGTTTCAGTCTCAGATTTCAATATTATTGAACTATTCAATTTATTAGTATAAATTCAGTTAGAAGTATTACTTAGCATCAAACTAATGTAAGAATGAAGGTTCACCTGCCAGTTGGGATAAGACATGTAGTGGCAATTTTTAAGTCTCAAAACTATGTGTCATCATAGGTTATAAAGGATCGCCCCTTCATATCACCTTAGTTCTTTTGGACATCAGTTTATTGGATCCTTGTTAGCTAGTGGTCATACCCCTGACAAGGTACAAACACATTTTCAGTTAGCGTACAAATTGGACTCCACTTAACTCAGTCGAAATATGTTGGTCATCAATATCTACCACAGTTCAGTCTCAAATATTTGTATGCAATGTATTTAATTTATTTAGTACAGTATTGCTCAATTGCATGTTTATTAATTGGTCATTGCATTAACTTATTTATCACAATTTAATATTCAGTTTAGCATCTCAAATTGATCATGTTCAACATATTAAAGTATAGTGCATATCTCGCATACTCTGTAAATTTAAAATACTGACAACATATTTTCTTGCACTATATTGTTCATAATATAGGTTCAAGCGTTCAACATCGAACTCGCAGTTAGTACAATTCTGCTATCAGCTCACCAATCGAGTTTGGTGAGTTCTCATCTTTCGAGGAAAATATCTACTTTTATCTTTCTTTACTTTAATCTTTCAGTTTACAGACAGTTAGAGTTAGTTGGGGGCTTGTCCCAACAACTCATCTTAGTAGAGGCTTTCAGGCAGATAGTTAGTATACTTCAGCTATATGTTTTGCTTAGAGGAACTCTCTTTTTTTACTATTAAGTTAAAGATTTCGATTTTTTATATCTTTCAAATTTAGCTTTCGTATAAGATATTTCTAGTTGTATCATTAAATCTTAGTATATATTTGGAAATGCGATATGAAATCAGCGTTTGGGCATGCGATATCATGCTAATTTCATCTCATAATTTCATATTATGAAATGAGATTTCAATTTCTCCAAAAATCATGATTTTAGAATTTCATATCATGATTTGAGATTTTTTTAAATACAAAAATTGGTTCACAAGTTTATATTTTGTAAAAAAAAAAACCCTCA